>JACXVO010036643.1:213111-226638 GCA_015501135.1 Hapalochlaena maculosa
GGCTGAATGATAAAATTTTACTCTGAACGGTAATGACGGAAATGTGAAACATACAATTAAATATGAGAAAGGCTTAAGAATAAGAGAACAGAATGGTAGAAATTTTGGATTATCGCAACAAACCTAAAGGTTGGAAAGATAAAATCAAAATATATTTGCTTGTAAAGCGTTTCAGACATATTCGAATCAATGCAAAGAACGGGGACTTCTGATTATGAGGTGATTCGCTTTAAACTAAAATACTGTATGGATTCGGCAAAGCTGATAATATCTCACAGAAGCATATCGAAGACAGAATCTGTACGGATAAAAGCTGATTCTGATCAATTTAAAATTTGGATTGCCCTGCACATTTCTAAATCATAATTATTTACACCATTTATACTCTCATCATTAATGACGGAAATTTAATTAATTAAAAGTATAATGACTCATTATGTTAGGTATTCAATATTATCGGTATCGTTTATAACTCATGCCACTATCACCCATGTGTTATGTGAGTAGTGGATTGGCTGAGTTGTTAGCGTCTTAACTAAAATGCTTTCTAGTATTAACTACTATGAAAAGGTAATCTTTATATCTTTGTTTCAGCTCTTTGCATTTTCTTTACGTTCGCTTTACGTTCTCTTTACGTTAAAGTCCCAGAGGGGTTATCGTAGCCTTTTATAATTTCGATATCATAACTATAGCTAGCACTAGTCGAATACAGACATCAATATAATCAACTAAAACCTCTTGTCACAAAAATGTCTTTCTCTCTGCCTACGTGAAATGACAATATTCACGTAATTGTCAAGTTGGCAGAATTAGTTGCACTCCAGCTGAGGTGTTAAGTGGGATTTTGTCTGCCTTTCTGAGTTCATACACCGCCACATTTTGGGGTCGATAAAATAAGTATCAATTGTACACTGGTGTCGATATAATTTACTTGCACCCTCCCCAATTTTGGAAACAAATATTCCTGTTGCTTCTGTTGTTGTTGTTTTTGTTTCGTACCTGACCTAGCCCGATCAAATAGATTGAGGACCACAGCTATTCAAAATTTCAGCTCTGAATATATTTTGTTCACATGTAAAGAATTATAACTTCCAATGTTATGTCATATTTTCGAAATGGCAGTCTATTTATTTATAGGGAAGGCACACATGGCTGTTTCGTCTAGCAGGTCCATTTAGCACGTATAGGCTCTTTTATTGATTTACTGCTGTTGTTGATGAATCCCAGATAATTTGGAATTGTGTGGGTCAGCGCTCGACAATTTCCCAACGGTTTATCTCTCACTACATCATCCAATGTATCTTCTATATTACAAAGCCTTTAAAGTTGTATTTTAAAGACAGTTGATTGCTATTTCTAGCAGATAACCTGTCCATATAGATGCTCCAACATTGGTACCTTTGTCCCGAACTATATTTTATCATTCTTCTGCTGTTGTTACGTCATTTCTCTCTATTCAATTTGATTTATTATCACCATACCACCTTTTTTTCAACACTTAGAACATCGAAAACTACATTTTCCTCACTGTCATTTCTGATTTATAACGATAAAACAATTTGCTTTTTTCTGGGAACTCAAACCACCTCTTTTAAACTATCATATTTTTTATTAGCTCCTAAGTGTTGTTGACTATTGTAGGGGTTAACGTTATACTGCCCAAAGTAAGTAAAATATTATACGCATTGTTTCTTTAATTTAATAAAACAACAAGGAAGAATTGAACAACTACATCAATTTTCGATGTAATCAACTTGCTTTCCGGCGTAATACTTCCAGCGATCCACAAACTTGCTTATTCTATCCGAGAAGGTTTTCCGACTTGTGCCGCAGCTATATATAAATTGGTTCATGTACGCCTTCCTCTTTATCGAACTGGTGCCCTCGTAAAGGTTGTTTGAGTGTTCCAAAGAAGAGTAATCGGATATGATATGGACTTTATGCTGGTCGTTCGAACTAGTGTAAACTAATTTTTTAATGGTTTCAAATGGGTGAGCAGCCGTCTGGAGTTATAGAGTGTTGTACAGAAATAAGAATTGATTTGCCAACAGACGGCATTAGGTGTGATTTATTTCAGTCTAACAAGCAGAATTTCACTGTTGACTCCACTGGTGATTGTAGATCCCTTTTCCCAGGTAATGATCGAGTATAGAGCCATTCTTCACTCCACACAATGCATGCTTAATATAACCTCTTGAGCGGCAGATTGAGTCTGGGAATTCCGGCTGTTTTCACACCATAGTCTGCATCTTGAATTCTGATTCAAAGTTATGAGCCAGGACTCATCTGTGACTATTTCACCCCACCCACTAAACTACCTATTTATCGTTGTAGCAGCTGAGTTAGCGTAATAAGACACCCACACGTTTACACTTATGCCCTTTGATAAACTCTGTTGTAACTCATCTCGTACAAACTTTACAGATGACTTCACATTCAGAACGATGACTTATTTTCAGAGAACATGCCACCTCGTCAATTGTTATTTATCATCCTCGAGCTTCTTGAATCTTCACATACTTCACTCTTGCCTGTTTTAGACGTTTAGATCCAGTCAGATATATTTCTACGTGTTACAGTGCTTTCTATGTAATGCGGATGAACTTCAGACCATGGTATATCTTCAGACAAGAAAACTGGATTACTGACTTGTGATGTTCCATGGTGTATCTTTTTAGCGGAGACCCACGCTTAGAATGTAACTCAGATAAGATAATACCAAATATTAAGGTCAAACCTTGATAATGTGACCACAATAGTACTACATTTTATAACGTGATTTTTTAAGATAGTATGATTTACCTAAAGTGTATGTTATGTAGATGTTCGTCGCTCATTTCAATAAGGTCACCCTTTATCCCACTATTGAAAGCAGCTGTTGCATATGGCATTCATATGATATTTATTTCTCCACACCATCACCAGAAAGAAATTAATGTTCCAAAAGGAAAAGCAACTAACGATTAAAATTGCATGCCCTTATCTCAGTTATATCTCTTATATAATAATTGCATTCTCACATAATCCTGAACTGTAGGAATATAAATCGTCCACTATATAACTGGTACTTTATTTTATTGTCACCGAGAAGCACTAGAGATAAGGGTGATCTTGGCAGAATACATAGTCTTCTAAATCCATTCTAATGGAATAGTAGTCATATGTGCGTACTTGTGTGCGTGTGTGCGTACGTGTATATGTGTACGTGTGTGTGTGTGTGTTTGTGCAGGCACTCCAAAACATTAATATAGTTAATTGTTTTCTCCAATAACTTTTATAACTTCGAAGGTTACGAAAATCGAAAGTACGAGTCTTAATGATCGCCTGTTTTTCGAGTCCAAAATTCAAATGTTTGTAACTTATTTCTGCAGGCAATTTTGTCTGGCATTCAAACGATTCTAAACATAAATTTCTATGAAATAAACTTAATTTATAAGAAGGAAAGCAAAATATATGAAATAAATAGAATATTGTTCAATGCATGAGTTTGCGGGAAAAAATCCTATAACAACGACGACTACGATGTCAACGAAGGCGAAAAAAGCAATAAAGGATAATTTTAACATACGCGTTTGGCCAGTAGTTCTCAAAATGACAATAACAATCCACAAATGTAAATAAAATGTTACTCTCCACTTTATTAGTAAGAAGGCGAAATATTTCACATATATTCGACTTTTCTCTCTTCACTAGTTTCCTATTTGCTTTTCAATCGTTTCATAACGCACCGTCCCAACACATGGTCAAGGGACTTTAGACATTAAAAAAACACGCAATTGATTAGAGATGATTAGAGATTGATTAGAGATGCTGGAATGGAAACAGTCGGTTTAATCATTACTTGTAATTAAAGATTATTCATTTATATGAAGTCCAGAGGCATAAGAATATATGCGTATAGTCGACCTTAGCGGAATTTTAACTCAGAACATAAAGAAAGACATATGAAATACTGAAAAGTTTTATTTGTAAAACTCTCAACGAGTGATATTCATCAATAATACTTTAGGGTAAAAATTACTTTCCAAATAACAAGGTAGTCCTGGTTTAGGACAAATGCTGCTAAATTACAGCAACATTCGAAATAAAATAGGATCGCCATATTATGTTGGTAAGTAATCTGTACTCTAGACGAAACCTGCTTAGTATTTATCACGGATTGCTAACGTTTCTGCATCTTTATTGTCCAAAAGTGAGAATAAAAGAGGAAAGAGAAATTAATGTAAGTTGATAAGATCGATCTTCAGTGCGTAGCTGGTACTTATTTAAGGAAACCCAGAAGGATGAAAGTTTAAACTTTCATCCTTCTGGGTTTCCTTAAATAAGTACCAGCTACGCAGTGAGGCTCGATCGAATCGACTTACATTCATTTGTCTGTCCTCGTTTATTCTCACCACTTTTGGACAATAAAGATACAGAAACGTTAGCAATCCGTGATAAATACTAAGCAGATTTCATCTAGAGTAAAGATTATTTGCCAACATAATATGGCGATCCTAGTTTAGGACGAATATTGCTGTAATTTAGCAATATTTGTCCTAAACCAGGACTACATTGTTATGCTGGCAAGTAATTTTTACCCTAAAGTATTATTGATGAATATCACTCGTTAAGAGATTTACAAATAAAAAAATTCAGTATTTTGTCTGTTTTTCTTTATATTCTGAGTTCAAATTCCGCCAAGGTCGACTTTGCCTTTCATCGTTTTGAGATCAATAAATTAAGTTCCAACTACGTAATGGAGTCGATCTAATCGACTGGCCATCACTCTCAGTTTCACGCTAGAGTGAAAGAAAATATAATTGAAACTTGACCCCGAAGAAAGTCATGTTTTAGAGATGTCAATGGGGAGAATAAGAGTGTCTACATCAAATGAGATTGAAAACTAGTATCTTAAGAATCATAGCTAGATTTTACGTACATTATTCAAATGATAACGCTTAAGCCGCTCGCTAAAAAACTCTCATTGTGGTTGCGAGCTCTGCTAGATACACACACATATCTCAATCTACCCCTTGTCGTCTTTTGAACAAATGGAGGCACGATTTTGGCGGGATTTAAAGGCACAGTTTTGTCCTATGGATATTACATCCATGGTCAATTATGTCCGGAATACTCAACACATCCACTGTAATGCAGTTGAGCCACTAAATATTACAGCTGACAGAATTTCTGAATAATCTTTCTCGAAATCCATATTCTTGAGATCCATATCTTTCTGTCTGTGTCAGTAATTTAAACAACGACCAGTACTTGTTATAAAAAATTTAATTGATCCATCTCGCCTCTTGTAGATTTTGTTTCTTTATTTTACATTCCGTTTTGCTTTCTAATAATCCTTCATGGCAGCTTTATTTTGCTTGTCTTTTGTTCATTTACTTTTGTTCCTTCTCAATTATAACCAAAGTGTAATGCTTTTTCTTAATCCTCTTTCCATATATTTGTGCTTTCGGGCATGTTTGATTATATTATCTCATTTATTTCACGTTTTTATCTTCTCTTTGATAATAAGATCTTATTAAAAGAGACTGCATAATTAACAAACCGAACCAACTTCAAAAAGTGAAACGTTGTTTGCCGCACCCAAATAAACAGAAAGTTAAAAAAAACAAAAACTTTGGAAAAATAACAAAATCTTCAAAACGCCTTAGAATAATCTTTCCTCTCGTGGCGGTATAATCTATTCTTTTATGCTTTTAACTTGTTTCAGTCATTTGACTGCGGTCATGCTGCAGCACTACCTTTTAGTCGAGCAAATCGACACTGGGACTTACTAGTTGCAACCCTAATGCTTATTCTATCGGTCCCTTTTGTCTGCCTGCTTAAGTTACGGGGACGAAAACACACGAACATCGGTCGTCAAGCGATGGTGGAGGGACAAACACTGACATACAGACATACATACATAACACACACACACGCACATACACACACATAAACACTCAGACATACACACACACATGCACACACAAACACACACGCACACACACACACACATATATATGGAAAATATTATTTTGTTTACTAGAACCGATCTCATAATATTTACGGAGTTGCAGACTCTGGAAGGAATTACTAATTAGTCTGCAACATATTTAAAATAAAACCAACCGTAATAGGCGGTCAAGGATCATATGGTAACGTCACGTGTTCAATGTTTTAGATGATGGCGTCATTACTCGGAGATATTGTCATCCTCTGTAACCATCTCCTTTCAACAACCAGCATATCGAAAGCTTTCACAGCTGGTGGGAACAAGAGCTCGAAGAAAGACCAGAGTGATTGCAATCAAATCAGTAACTTACTAATTTACGAAGTAATTTAAGGTCGATGCTTTTGAGAGGAATCGTGAAATATCGAATAATTTTCGGTCGTTAAGCCTTTATTAATTACTAGTAGTTTGAAAATATTATTAACGTTGTAATATCTACAATACTATGTTATAGCATTTCTATAGGCAGAGACAACCTGTTCTTCACGGTATAACACAGCAGTGATAACGTGTATTTGCTTAAAATAGCAATACAATATTCTATTAACAATGAAAAGCCAGACATCAGCGAACGTAACCCAACAATCCTTTGTAGTATATGAGTAATATCTGGAATGTGTGTGTGGTGTGTGTGTGTGTGTGTGTGTGTTGATCTTTTTTCACCAAGTTTGGTTGATAGGCCCGGTCTCCCGATCTCATTGGCGTACAGGTACCCAACCTTGACGGGATGATAGTTCATTGCAGGTGAACTTCCAGATGCAGCATGAAACAGAGAAGTGAGAGAAATTTGTGGTGGAAGAGTACATCAGGGTTCGTTACCACCTTCTGCGGGAGTCCCGCGGAACTGAGGTGTTTTTCGCTCAACAAACACACGCAATATCCAGTTTGGAAATGGAAACCGTGCTCGAATAACCGCGAGGTCACTGCTCTAACCCCTGGACCATTGTGTCTCCCAATCTTGGCTTAAACAGCATTAACTAACATATATTTAATGGTGCTCAATACTACAACAGCAACACAGTGTTATTTAAAGTTTATTGCGTATAAATCTTGAAAATGTAAAAATCATAAATGAAATTAAGTAGGTAAGAATAAAACTATAAATAAATTTTAATTTTCTATACAATTATGAACCGAGCAGTAACTGCGTGATAACTACGAAGATATGATTTTAAATGCGAAAATTTAACACCAACAACTTTCCAAATATATTAGGCCACGGGCTACTAGAGTCCATCATGCACCACCCCTACAAGTCTCCGGCACTACATTTTTCTGGAGCCCTAACGTGTCCTGAATATGAATCTAAATGTGAGACTAGTATATGTTGGGATAACTCAAAATGTAGAGGTACCCACAGATATAATCGGTGTTGATTCGCGACATAAATTTTCTTTCCAACGTTTCACACTTTTGCATTTTGTGTCGCAATTACAACAGATCCACATACAAATGCGGTACCAAATGAAATCTTAGCATATTTTTTTAGTACCAATATCAGTATGATATACATATATCTTAGACCAGTTATTGGGCTTGTAATAACCATATCCCTTATACAGAATCAAGGTGCACTGAATTTTTGTAAACTTTGAATATTAACCTTCAGATCCCTTTTCAGGACACACCATGGCATCGGAAAAATATATTGTCGGAAATTTGTGGCGTGTGTTGCACGGTGGACTGCAGTAGGCCATAGCCTAGAAAACAAACGTTGATATGTTTCATTGTCATTATTTAAGAGTGTAATACTGCCTCATTTGTTATTTTTCAGATGACCGTGATGGATAGCCCAACACCAAAACGAAAATGGTAGTGAATCTGTAAAACCTCAACGCCATGATATGTAATCCATATTGAAGGACTAAAATAAGGGCCCATGCAGTTTGTCACTAGCATGAAAGATGGTGATGAAAGACTGGATAAATTTGAGGAGATACGAGACCATCGACGTTGCCAGCCAGTGAGTTCCAAACACGGAGTACAACATGTATGCAACTTGATAACTATGATAGATACCATCGAAAATGCTATCAAAGGTTCACCATGAACCTTAACCGCGTGGAGATTCAGCCACAAATAATTGCGTCAACGTCAAGGGCCAGGAGAAATTCAAATGACAGAATGCATTTAAAACCAAACTGTATATTCTGAAACTATGACGTGCACAAGAAAGTTAAAGTGAAAGGGAGCTGGTCAACAGAAAGAACCCCTAAATTTGTGTTTGACGTATGGAAAACGGTTCTTAAATCAGCCGAGCGAAAATCAGATGGAAAGCTCCTGAGAAGGATACTACCACAAAAGTTGCCGTATTAAATACATCACAGACCCGAGCCAGTTGAGGAGTTCTTATGAAGAACAAATATCAGATCAGTAACTTGAAGCAGCATATAAGATGGCGTACGCGGGCGACTGCTAGATGACTAATAAGGAAATTGTACTTAAAAAGAATCTCGTGAAGTTGACCACACTCCCTCAATTGTATATATCGAAGCTGCAAAATTCGTCATACCACAACCCCAAATACAGAAGTCAGAAATTGAAGGCGAAGCTATGCAGCACAAAACTATCTTTCATTAAACACGACAATCATGACCAATTCACATCATACAGTGTATACGGCGTAGATATAGATGTCAATCGTGCTGCCAATATGATTTGCCAGAAAATCTTTGACATGATGTCAAAGTCAACATACACTGTGTTTAGTACAGACATGTATGTGTCAAATTCTGCAAAATTTATGGAGCCTGACAGAAAAGGGTGCAGTGAAAAGCTGGTATTCAAGGGAGTAAGCACAAAGAAACCTCACGTTTGGAAACAGTTCTTGGCGGGCAATGAAAACGAGGCACAATTTATCGATCCCCCGATAAAAGCAGGGGTCATCAGTCACGTGTAAGAAAGCTTTGGGATAGAACAATCCTCTTAACGTCTGAAAGAGTTGCATATGAGTTAAGATCTGAAGATGGGACAACTACGAACAAGGCTGAAATGGAATCGCTGCATTCCACCCAAGACGAAACAGTTATCAGCATGATCATGTATTGCAAGTAGGGGAAGGAATACCTGTACCTCACAATCAAAAGCCTGAACAGTAATGGTTTCTTCTTTTTGTTACACTTTGCCCTCACTTATCAAGATTGTGCCATACTCTTTGACAATGAAGCAAGAAATAAACAGAAGCTCATCAACATGACTGAATCTTGCAGAGGGATACACAATTGCACACTGTACTACACGCATCTGTCTTCACCCATCACCGGATGTGACACACCCAGCGTATTCAAAGGTCTAGGAAAAATCAAGCCACTGAAAGTTCTCAAAAATGTCCAAATTTTCTGCCACGCTTCTGAGAGAATCATGGGGAGTGCCTGATGACCTAATTGATGCTTTTGAAGAATTCACTTGTTCTATAAATGTCCGTGCAAGAGCAGGCGAAGTGAATGAAATGCGATACATCACTATCAAAGAGTTGTGTGCAAAGGACAGTGGACCCAATCCTTCCAGAAATATAAACCTAGTAACACTGCTATTATGCAGAAGAGGTCAAGTACAGCACATAAAACGGGTTAACTACAAGACGGGAGTCTGAAAAAGAACTCGAATTGCTCAGCCAGTTGTTCCTGATGTAAGCGTTGGTCGTGGATGGCAATCTAGAACCACTATGGCTCACAGGAAGTATTCTTCGACAACAATTCATTGATATCATCCATGATCAAATGCAATATGATGAGGACTCTTATGACTCCGATCCAGAAATCGAACTTGCTGATATCCCTGATTCGTTTAGAGGAGAAATCAACGACAATGATGATGGATAATCTTTACAATTACAATATATGACAATCATGTGATTTATGTTTTGTGTTTCATACTTCACCATTCCGTATTCATTTATTCATCACATGTGTATATAAGGTGGTCTACATATTATATATGTAGATTTTATCACCTGGGTTTCATGATCAATTAGGTAAACAATCATGTTTCAAAACATTTGCAGTATGTAATTATGTTGTATGTATATAAAAGTCATACTTAATTATTTAACTATAGTGACAATATTGAAATAACTCTAACTACATCGCCAAATACGATAGCCTCACCATTGTTGTGTCTCTAGTATTGGTATTAGAAGGATCGGAAGATCATATGCTTTCCTTTGATACCTAATTCTATGAGCCTCTGTTGTAATAGCCGCACAAAATGCAAACGTCTGGATAATTGGAAAAAATTGATGTCACAAATCGACACCGATTAAATTTGGGGGTACCTCTACAGAACGTCAAGTTCATCTCAGCCTATAGCAATATTAACATTTAGATTCATCTTCAAAATACTCCAGGACACCCGAATTATGTATAAATAAACAATGAGACACTCACACACGCATTAAGCGCTAGAAATGTTGCTGTCTATAAAGGAAATTACATTCGAACTTAAAATAACTGAAACGGTTTCCCTTACGGACAACGCTAATTCAAAACGCCGGACCGTATCCCGTAGTCTACTAATATATGAACATAGAAGTCCTTTTTCTTCGTCACGTCTCCTGAGAGATGTTTGCTTTGCAAGCTAAAGTCTCCGAGAGAATGTAATTCACTTGAAGGTACGTCGAAAAAGAAATGCGCATAGCGTTAAAAAACAAAAATCAATTTATATTAAAATCTAATACAGCCTCTGAATACATACATACATACATACAAACATACATACATACAAACATTCATAAATACATATATACATACACACGCACACACACACACACACACACACACATATATATATATATATATACATACATACAAACACACACACATGCATATATATATAATTATATGTATGTGTATGTTTGTGCGTGCATGTGTCTATATGTGTGGGAGAGAGAGTGTGTGTACACTCATACCAATACGTACGAAAATCGAAATCGAAAGGAAGATTAACTCCTCTTATAAAGTGAAAAGACCAGATAGATAGATAGATAAATAAATAGATAGATAGATAGATAGATAAATAAAGAGCACACATGTAGAGAACATAAAAAGAAACTCTAGAACTTTCTGTAAAGTAGCAGAAGAAGCATCCACAATACAATATAAAATAGAACCATGGCTAGACGTAAATAACTCACCAGCCGCAAATTCAGAGATGATTGGTAATGTTCTCAGTGAGGAATTTAAAACTGTATTCATATCTTCCCCAGATAGGCAGACTAAAAAGACGGGTTGAATTCTTTTATACTTCAGTCCTGAAAAGAGATACGCTAACCATCGATTACATCAACATTGAAGGAAGAGATATAACAGCGGCCATAGATGAAACGAGCTTATGCTCCGCAACAGGTTTTGATGGCTTCCTCACTATTCTCCTGGAGTCATGTACGCAGGCTTTAGACAAAGCAGGCTTTAACCAATTTTCGAAAGTTTTCTTGTGAGTAGTAAACATCCTAAAATCCTTAAAAGAAGGTATTAGATGCCATAGCAGAGCACAAGCCAAAAGCTGCAGACCAACCTCTCTAGTTTCACACATTGAAATTATGGAAAAAATCATCAGAACGAAGTTGATAATGTTCATTGGAGACTGAACCACACACAGCACGATTTGCGTCCAGGTGGAAACTGTAGACACAAATTTGAGGGTATTATGACTGAATTTTGGAATGTTGAAACAGCTGTTCGATGATTCAAATGATATTGTAATATACATTCACTGTACGAAGGTATTTGATAAGGGAGATCATCGTATGAAATTTCATAAGCACAGGAAATTAAAATCCTAAGTGGTGAGCCCCAGATAATTATTGTGAAGCCGTTACTGTTCATAATAACACCCTTAGACATAGCCACGGTCACTCTGTCAGCAAATGTCATTAGTTATACCGATGATAGGAAATTATCAGAGGCAATAAAAAATCAAGATGACACCGTAAGCTTACAACGGGACCGTAAACTTACAACGGAAACGGAATTCGTTATACAATAGGAGCTAAAGGAAACAACGTGCAATGTGATGTTAAAAAATTTCAAGCACTAAACTATCAACTGAAGAATGCAACTACTGCCTGTATATACAGGAACCGAAGGCACTGTAGTCCCGGAGTCACCAGAAAAAAAATACTAGTAGTTCAATATGCACATTACCAAGATGGTAGCAGAGTGCAGTCAGTTGGCAGGAGGAATACTAAAGTTATACGTAGTAATAGTGGTGTCCCATAGTTAATTGTAGAACATGACTGTTACTATAAAACCGAATGATTGCATAACCCATGGAACTACTAGTCTATTTCAATATTGTATGATTGTAAATATTATAAATAGTAAAACGTAAAACCCAGACTAATTTGGAATTTCATTGATTAATATACTCTCCAAATACACAATCAAATAAACACGTACATGCAGAGTGTATTGAATAAGCATTCGGCTAAATTACGCAAAATGGAAAGTAGAAAATGACGTCTCATTTTTTAACAGATACGTTTACTAAAATTGCCGAAAAAATATCCTGAAATGCTAAACAGTATATTTATTCAATAAATTCCTCATCGGATCCAGCGAAAGCATCCAGGCGACTTCGAAAACTCCTACAGCGTTCTGGACTTCTTCTAGTTTAAGTTGTCGAATGCTTCGAAAAACATTGCCTTCGGTTTATCTGCGGGCAACAAGGAATATTATTGGTCCCTGTGCCTCATGCATAAAGAAAGGTGTTGCAACAGGAGCGCTATGTAGCCAAACGTTAAGGATGGTTTGGTTACAAAATTATATGTCAGTCATGCCTGCTTACTTCGGCTTGTGTGGCATGGTGGAGTATCATGTTGCTATAAATAGGATCTTCTAGCAGCCAACCCTATTCCCAGGAGAGCATTAGCTCATACTAGCACTTGAAGTAGAACTCCGTGATGAGTCTGAGCCCGTGTGGGTAGGATAATGAAGACATAACGTCACCATCACCCTTGATAACACCCATCATCATAATGTTGATTGAATGTTTGATTATTATTATTATTATCATTGATACATTTTTTGGGGACATCGACATCAGCAATTGTTCTGGGTGTTCAACATCTGATCCTAGAAGATAATTTCTCTTCTGAGAAAGACCGAAGAGTTTTTGGCTGGCAGGGATACTTGAGTTTGTTCAAAAGCTTCACAGCATAGTCTTTCATGTTGTACGTAATGGATTAAGATGAAGAATTAGCGGTTTAGCATCATGCATGGTGGATACCAAATAAATTCCTACATACAACCTCTGCTTGTTAAGAAACTGAGACACTCCCATGTCCATGGCGGTGTACCCGATTGTCTTGGAGGGATCGTGGCCAAACGTAGCCTGAAGACCACTAACAATTCCAGGAGTTCTTTTCTTATCAAAACGATCAGAGTGCATTTTCTGAGCTGCTGTACTTTAGCAATCACCATAAAACTCATCCGATTCTTGCCGAATCCTCATTGATACTCAAATAATCTGAATTGTTCGTATCGGAGCCAAACAGTACAACACACACACACACATATATATATATATATATATATATA
>JACXVO010036653.1:19757-32024 GCA_015501135.1 Hapalochlaena maculosa
AAGGGACAAACAAGGACAGATAAGGGGGAGGGAACCAATTGATTAGATTGATAACCGGTATGCAACTGGTACTTAATTTATTGACTCTAAAAGGATGAAATACAAAGTCGACCAAAGCAGAATTTGAGCTCAGAATGTAAAGATAGACGAAATACCGCTAAGCATTTATTTCTTTATTGCCCACAAGGTGCTATACATAGAGGGGATAAACAATGTGGCCAAGCTAGTCGATTAGATCGGTCCAGTACGCAACTGGTACTTAATTTATCAACCCCGAAAGGATGATATGCTAAGTCGACCTTGGCAGAATTTGAACTCAAACAGAGGCAGACGAAATACAGCTTGGCATTTCGGCTGATGTGCTAACACCTCTGCCAGCTCGCCACCTTCTAGCATGCTAACGTTTCTACCAGCTTGCCACCAATGAAGAAAGTATTAATGGCAAGCATTACAATAGACTGTTCAATGGTAGTAGTAGTAGATTATTTTAATATATATCTGATTTAAGATCACATTAACATAAATATATAATGCATGTATTATCAAATCCCATTTTTCACAGCATTTATAAAACTGCAGTTAAAAAGTCAACTTTGAAATTTAATTTCATAATTATTCCAGTAATTATATTAAACATCTACCAAAAAGTAGAATTAGTATTTTCTACAAGTCACATTGCATCAATAAACTTGATATAGCCCACCTCCAAAAAAAATATACAGTATTCACTTGCCATTTCACGGTACACTTATCATACCCTCAGTACATCACAAATTTTTCTGACTAATAAGTGTAAATTTATATCATGCACTCATAAGTATATCACAAGATTTCTGCAGTCAGGCATTTATATCTTTTAATAATTTATCTGATAAAATAAGCATTTTCATGCCTAAAAATTAATAAACGAATAAATAAAAATACAGTACAGTACTACATTGTATAGCATATTAAAATTTTGTTTTTAAATATATAGTATACTAGGAAAACGAAACAGAGTGTGGTGCTGTTTTGCATTTTATAATATAATAAATTATAAAAATAATATAAAAAAATATATAGTACAGTACTGTTTCTACTTAGTGAATTTTCACCTATTGTGGGGAGGATTTCGAACTTAACATCCGCAATAGACAAGGGATTATATATATTTTGAAACAAGACATTCAGCAAAAAATAAATTGGTATATAAAACTGCTCTTTACAGTTAAGGTCATGAAATATTGAGTAGATGGGTTAAAAACAAATCAAACAGAACATCACCCCCATTATTACTTGCACAAAAGGCATTTCAAAAGTTAACTACTGTATTTACTTGTGTATAAGTCGCACCTCTAATTTAGAGTTAAATCTGAATCCAAATTTTTTTTTCTCTTCATACTTCTAGTATTGCCCTGTGTAGAAGTAACACCTGGGTTTCTTTCAGTTAAAATCAAGAATAAAATAGTGTGATTTATACGAGTAAATACAGTAGATTCTTTATTTTTTTCAAGTTTCAATATCACACTGCTCAAGTGCACAATAAATAACAAATATAAAATCAGAATACTGACCTTCTATTTTTACTGCCGTTTGTTTGGGGCTACCATGTACATCTATCAAGCCTCTACTTAAAACCGATAGAGATGATAAAGGAAGAGGACTTGTAGCAGATGTTTGTTTGAGTTTTTGCTCTTGTGCACGAAGTTTCTTTTTTTCCAACCTTTCTTCATGGCGCATTTTAGCACGCAAAGATCTAGCGAGAGCTGCTTTTGATCTGTTCAATGCCGCCCAATTCAGTTGAAATTTTGCCTTACGCAATATGTTGTTTCCACTTCGCCGAGTAGCATCGACATCTTTTTCAAATGTTTCAACTATTTTTTGTTTCTCATTTGGACTAACAAATGATCCTCCGCAGCCAGTTGGGCTGAAGAGTTCTAATTTAGGGCAAAATGGACTTGTTGGGAGGGTGGGCAAACTTTGTTCAATTGGCGGTAGACTAGGCTTATTTTCCATTTCACTAGTCTCTTTTCCAAATGAATTATTTCTTTCATCATTATCATCTTGACTAAAATTATCATTATCTAGTGTCTTTTTAGTCTCCTCTTCTTCACCTTCAATTTTACGCGAATCTATACGCTTACTTTCTCGGGAACCAAATATTTCTTCTGACTGTTTAAGTCTCATACGTAAACTTGGTTTCCGTTGTCGTTTTCCCTCAACAATAAGAGGCATATCATAAAGTCCTATCTTTCCACTTTCTGTTGAGGTGTAACCTTTTTCACCAGGAGTATTTAAACCTCTTAATTCCAGCCCAGAACCAAGCATCCCAGTGATTCTAACTGAAGAACTTTCATTTACATCTTGCTCAGATAAAGCTGAACCAGTTAGAGATGTTTCATTTAAAGGTGTGTGTAATATTCCAGATTTACAGTCCCTTTTCACATCTGTACACTCTGAATGTAATCCTAATTGAGAATATGTAGGCGCAAGTGGAAGGGAATCCATTTTTGAACTACCACCCCGCCTACGAGGTTTTTTAGACAAGTCTGAATTGAGAGATTCACTAGACTTCAAAGGAGCTGTTTGATCAGTACCAGCATAACGAAAAGGTATAAATCCTTTCGAATTGGTTTTGTCTTTTCCAAATGTACCTACATCTTTCCCAAGATGAAGGTTAGATGATGTAATTGTTTTTGTAGCTGTTGAAACAGCTAAATTTCTTGAATTTTTACGCCAAGTCTTTTTTATAGAATTTTTAGCGTGTAATCCAGAATTACCAGAAATTAACTGGATGTGTTTTTGCCCCTGGTTACTTTTGCGGCGAGTAGTAGGATTAATTACATTACTACTACAGTCTGTCGATGGAGCATATTTTTTTGAAAATTCGCCACTATCTTTCCCCAATGCTTCTTTCCATTTCTGGTTATCAACTTCTAATGGTAAAAGATTAGCTTCAGCAGCTGGACAACTATTATCAGAAAACCATGTGGCTGAGTGAGAATCTACTTTATGAGATTTACTAAACATAATCTGATAACCGTCATCTTCTAAAAAGCGTTTATTCGGTTTAATGACTCTAGAAGAACGGGAACTTTTAGTCGGTAGGATAAAGCGTTTTCGATGGTAACCAGGAGCAGCAGTCACGTCTACATGGCCATCTTTAGAAAAAGATTCATGTCCTTTACGTGCTTTCAGTAATAGCTGCTTTGCTAGTTGTTTTCCCAAACGTTTGGATTTTGAATGAGGAATAACTGATAATTTATGGCCACTTGCAACAGTTTTGCAAACTGCTGAAGCATTGTGTTTTTGAGAAGAGTCACATATATTTTTTGAGTTATCAACTGATAACTTAGCAAGTTTCTTTTCTTTTACTGTATGAACATAAAGAGATGGTCGTCCACGACCACGAACAATTTTAGCTTGCTTGCCATCAGGTTCCAACCGGATTTTTATATTTTTGAGCTTTGCTGTAGCAACTTTTTCAGTTGCTGTATATACACTTTGTACAGTTCTGCTCGAATGAAAGCAAGATCTATTATTTATTCCTTTTTTTATACAAGGTACAGCCGAAGCCATCTTTTTACGAAGTCTTTGGCGCTGAGTTTTGCTTGCACCATGTCCATGGCAACTTGCCAAGGGAATTGAACTACTATTGTTTGAAGTTTCTGGACTGTCCTGTTCATTTCTGAAATTTGATAGCATAGCTGTGTATTTTTTTGTACTTGCACGAACATCTTGCAATGTGAAACCTTCAAATTCTTCATCCTGCAAATAGAAATTAGTATAATTAATTTTCTTTTATGAATCTGTCATTACTAAATTGCAAATAATAAATTTACATTAAGTCAAGACCTCCTTAAAACGAGAATGTTAAAAGCTTAGTGTCAAATAAGTACACTGTTTTTAGCCACCAAAAACTGGATGACATGACTAAAGCTTTGGTAACAACCAGAAGTTGAAGTTAAATATGTATTCCATTCTAAACTCAAACATTTTTAACACTGCAGCTTATGCATTACACCAAAGTTTACTATTGAAATTGCCTTGAAACTGATAAAATACAATCAGGCATTATATCCATATTGTATTTAAGTGAAACATGGGTAAAAATTCATATTTATTTATCATAATTAGAGAATCTAAAAATAAAATAACACTGACTATATATTTAGTTCACTAGGTTTTCTAAATAACATGTTCATGTCTATACTTTTTGTTACAACTACTGCTTTGATTTACTTTCAAACTCTTTGACATAAATTACAGTAAAACTGAAAGAATAAACTCTTGAGTTAGAGACAAAATGAACTGAACAGGAATTTGGAAAACAAAAACGAATGGAAAAAGTGATGTTTGTTTATTGGAGTATTAATATGTATTCTATATAAAACAAAGCAATTTACATAAACATTTAGTTAATGCAAGACTTGTGGAACTAATATCAAATGAATGTTTAAATAATCTAAAGAATGGCCTAAGGAATATAAAGTCTCAAAGATTTTTTCAAATCAGTTTCACCTGTACCAAAAAATGTAAGAAATAGTTTGTATTAAACAAAGGATTTTTTGTTCCATATCTAATAAATCTCAATTCAGAATGTGTAATTTTTTTCTCATTAGAAGACTGTCTATTAAGACAAATGAAAAATTATGTATTTTAATATCTGTGAAATCAAATTACATACGTATGATATTAAATTACACAATTTAACTAGTAGAATCCATTTCAATTTAAAAAAAGAAATCAATACAATATCAAATTACAACATAAATAATCGATATTATTCTAGAGTACAAAAATATATCATATGTAAATTTAACAAATATTCAGGCATTGGGTAAAGAAGTTATTCTTCTTTAGTGATATGACAATTTAAGTCAATTCATTAAATAAAAATAACTATCACATTATATATGCCTTATTTCCTAACCAACAAAGCAAAAGTAAAAATAAGTCAGTATTAATACACTAAGTGGTAGAAATATTGTGTATGTCATCAATTTATAAAAATATCCAGTATTAATAACTGATACACAATAACACTTCTACTACAATCTACAATATTTTCACAGTGTGAAAATCTATTTAATTTATTGAATTTATTTTTTAAGTAATTAACTTAAATACAAATGAAGGTTCTCATCATATAGTAATAGTTAAATCCTGAAAGCTGTAGAAAAGAGCAGTTTTAACTGGCAAGGATTAGATTTTACAAGATACTAACCAATTAAAAAAAATTTTTTCGGCAATATTTTGGTTTAACCTAAAATATAACCAGAATGAAGTCATATAATGAATCAAATAAAATATGCAAGAAAAGATTTTGAAAAATCATTTCATGTTAATTCATTTAAGTTCAGATTTGGGGGAAATAGATATAGAGGAGAGGGAGGCACCAAAGGGAGATTATTCTTGTAAGTTAAATAATTGCAATGCTTTTTCTTCTAAATAATTCATATTTTGATTTACTTGCATATTCAATGAATTTTAAATATTCTACTGAAAATTTAATGGTACTATTATCAGTAGCACAGAAGGTTACAATTAATGAAAATTTTAAAATTATTTACTAATTAATAAAATATAACCGAACTGCTTTAATTATAAAAAAACTTTAGAAACATTTGCAAATTAAAAAGAAACATTGCAAATTAAAAAGATAAAACAAAAGCTCCTCGGTTCTAAAATGTAGTCAAAATGGAGTTACTGAAATATAAAATAAATTACCAAGACAGTTGCTTCTTTAATTAAAAATAACAAAACATTAAACACAAATGCAAGTCTTGGCATAATATAAATGAAAACTTCAATACTTTACCTTAAATAAATCATCTTTCAAAAATTCCATAAATTTTCAAAATTACTTTTATAAAGATTTAAAACTTAGTAAGAATTCGAATCTCAAAACCTAAGTTTCAACAACAAGAGATAAAATGATCCTAAAACTTTACTAAAATTTCAAATAATTTTAAAAACACAACACCTCTTTGCAAGATTTATTTTTTTATTTATTCTATCCCAAGGCAAGACAAAATCAGAAAACTTCACAAAACCAATGTTTAAAATTCCGAAAATAACCAAAAAAGAGATAAAAATAAGGACTAACAAAATTTCCTTCAGATCATTTTAAACAACCATGAGCTTCCAAAATACTTTATTTTAAATGAAACAAAATTCAGAACCCCAGGGATCCGGTACCAAAAAAGTAACAAAAGATGGGAAATACAAGATCATCACTAGACAAAACCTGAATTACCACGTTATTTTCTGATTCTATTCTTATCATTAATACTCTGTATTAAGAATGCTAATAATGACGATTTCTGTGACAAGAAAGAGATAGAAAATATTTTGATCCTGGAAGCATATAAGGTAGAACCAACAACAATACTTTGAAACACAAAATTCTTAGTCAAGTACAGTCATTTATCAAATATTTTTCAGTCACTGTTATTTTTAAGGAGAGATTTTCTTAAATATCTCTCTACTTGGACCACATGTTCGTCAAATTAAAAATATTCTTATAGAGCCTTCTCCAATAGCTTCAAGCCTGTTATTTTCTAAGAAAAAGTTTAAGATCATAAAACCCACTAACTTTTGTTAACATTTCTAACAACGATGCTACTCCTCTCTTTTTAATGATCTTTATATTTTAAGTTATTAGAAAGCAAAAATTATTTTAGCTAGACTTAAGTGCTACTTTATTATATCTAGAGTAGGTTATATTGTGTGTGTGTGTGTGTGTGTGTGTGAATGTGTGTGCAAAAATGTATGTATAATAATTCTTACATTGTCAGGAGAGTTCTTGAAAGTATATTTTCATACACGATTATGTATGGGAGTCAGAATCAGCAATTATTAGATGCATGAACATGACACTAAGATCAGGTTGTTAGTTGGATCAGCTACTTCCGGGTCCTGTCATTGTCGTCCATTTCAATTGAAGATGTACTCTAACAAAAACAATAAGTTAAATAGTTTAACGATTATACGAGTAACTATGAAAGATTTTAAAAAGACGATCAGAATGATTCGTAACATATATCAGACCGACATTTAGACAAATATGACACTATTCATTATTAACAAAAAAAAAAGCAATGATAATAAAGCTAAAATAGTAAAAGCAAATATTAATTAAACAAAAGTTGACTGATAGTAAGATTGGCTAAGCTATTTTAAATCATTTCAAGAGGGCACAACTATGATTAATAGAAAGATTAACAAAATAAAAAATATGAGGAGTAACATATACCTAATAAAGGACTCAACAAAATACTACAGGGATATATAATCATGAAAATACTTATCAAAATTAATGAATATATATATATAAACAAGTAGTATTATTACAAAATATCAGGGAGAAAATTCTCTAAAATCAACAGATACGAAACTGGTGTTCATAATAGACTCGTTTTAATATCCGATATCTCAATAGCATGCATGCATAATATATATGTTCATGCACATACGCAAATACACACGCATGCATACATATACATACACGCACGCAAACACACTTACTTATACATACAATAGCCCCTTACACACCCTCAACCCACCCCCAGCGATAGCTACTAAAGACTTTTAATCAACTTTGAACCTCAACATAGCGACTGTTGCAGATCACTGACTGAAAATGAAATAATCAAAACAAACTGCCAAAGAACGAAATCGAAAAAAAAATGAGAGTATAGAAAAGAATATAATAACAGAAATAAAATTAATATTATTGAACAAAAACAGCAGCAATAATAGCGATTATGACGGTAGTAGTAATAGTAGTGATGGTAGTTGTAGTTAATGCAGCGGCGGTAGTAGCATTAGTAGCAGCCGTAGCTACTAATGAGATTCAGCACCACAACGCCCACACGGTGGCTTCATAAATCTGATAGAAAAATAAAAAAATAGCAGCAAAAAATAGGGGGGGGTAGAAGCTATCATATTATTTATTGATCTATATATGAGAAAGAGAGAGAAGGCTTATAGCGAGACAAAAAATTAAGGAAGGGAAATGATAAGTATATTATCAGAGAAGGGTTTTGAAAAAAAAAGCATTGTGCTATTATATGACAAGTGCGAGATCAGAGTGCAGCCAGACTGAGAGAGGTAGTGGGGGAGGGGACATACGGATGAAGGAAAGGAAGGGGGGGGATTAGGCTACCAATGGTTTTCATATTGAAACTGGTGGAGTGCAGTAGCAAAGATAAACTGACAACATCGTATACTACTACTACAGTTAACGAACACACACACACACACGTCAACACATGCAAACCGAGGTGGACAACCATAAGCTGCTGCTGCTGCACACATCAAACTAGCACAGCACCGCAGTGCTCCCCCATTTCTTTGGGGTTTTTTTTTAAACTTGAATTAAATTTTTTTTGTTTTTAAATATGCAACAACGAAGAATGAAGACAAGATCAATTTCTAAAAGGAAAAAAAAAATAATGGTATCATGATCATGCAAAGATGAAGTGAAAATAGGGTATGAGATGATTATAGGGGGTGATGGAATAGGTATATAAAATATTAGAAATATTAAAAATATAGATACGTGCATTGAACGAGCGCTGTATCGCTACACAGATAAGTAATAAAAAAAAGGAGTGATTAACCACTTTTAAGATAATTTGATAAAAGCCATTATTCTTAGTTGAAAACAAAATATAAATAATAGTCATCCAGCTATATGAAAACAACACAAAATCTTCAATTAGCCTAATTCACAATAAACTAAAATAACCAAAGCGAACAAGCCGCCATCTTGTCAGTGTAGTGCTTTAAAGTCACTGTAGAAACAATATTGACAATTTAGATTCACTGTAACCTTAAAGCCATTTTCCACTCAATTAGCAACGTTAAACAAAAGATGAGATAAGTAGGAACACCGGCATTTATGTATTTTAGAGTTTTATGGGTCGAAAGGAGAACATTTCACAGATTTTAGCACAAATTTGGCTGATACACTGTACGATGGCAGCCATTTTGGTAAGAATTAGAAGATATGATAAATATTACCTCGTCTGATTCGCCAACGAGTTCCCGGAATAGTTTCAATCCACAATAAAAGCTTCGTACCAATCCTAAATTTGGATCTATTTGCGTTCTAAACTCTTCTTCGCCATAGCGAACAGATATTCGCTCGTATCTACAGCCAGGACGCCCTGGAAACCGTGGCCGCGCCATTACTATAAACCTGCTAACATCGAGGCCTGGAAAGATGGCTCCGTCAACAGTACACACCTTCCGAGTTAAAGATCTACGATCTCATCAATAATTATTTTTACATATGCAATCATTTTAAAATACTTCAAGAATCAATTATCAAGTCTTTGTTGTTTTTTTAACATTCAATTAATATATTAGAAACTTTTCGGATAAATGTTTATGAAATTTACACATCCTCGATCAGGACCTAATATTGACCAATCAGATTTATGGTATTCCCCGCCAAAATTTACTGACCTTAACATTCTTTGCAGAATTGAAACAACTTAATAGTTATTACAGCATATATAAATATATGGTTTTTATTAATCCTTAAAAACGTTGTCGTAAATTCTGTAAGGTTTCTTCAACAACTGATCTGCTATATATACATATATTTAGATGTACATATATTAATATTAACTTCTGTTTCTCTGTGTATCAACACGTATTCACTACCCGAGCATTAAACATTGTGTTTTGTTTAAATTAATAAAATATTTGAGAAGTTCTTTTGACTTTCAAATAACAATGAAATATTTTCTTCGGTTTAATTTTACAGTTATTATGATGTATTCCTACTCGTCTTTTTTTATTCGTATTTTCCGGTTTGTGAAGGGTCTGAAATATTACAATTTATAAAATCAATTCTTTTTGGACTATAAACAAACTCTGAAGCATGCGCCTGCGATTTTATTAGTTTCATATGTTGCTATTTTTTTAATTATTCATGCACATGCAAATATCAAAGCCCTTACGACGAGTAGAAAACAAATATTGTTATTTTAGCAACTTGTCTTTCTACTGTTGAACAGTGGTCAGGTGAGTGTGAAGTTAATAAAATGCACCTGGCTTACACACAAACTAACATTTTCATTAATACAGTAGGCGGGACTTAGAAACTAGCAACAAAGTTCGGGAAAATGTCCTGAATGAAGAAAGACAAAATTCGTGGTTTAATCTCCAGACAAAACCACGAGCTGGTTGGATTGTTTTCATAGCTTGACACTGCTACCAATACCTCTACGGGTTTGTACTGACACTATAAAAATTAGTCGTCGATAATATAAGGAGTTGAGTTTCGTCTATGAATAGGGTTCCTATAATTACTATCAACAACCACCTGATTTTAATAATGCCGCAACTTGAAGGATATTTATCCCTTACTTTAGATATCTGTGTACAATTGTATAGAATAGTCCCATCATCTCTCTTTGAATTTAAGAATCTTTGGAGTCTCTCACACATCTAGCGTTTTTTTTGTTTTGTTTTTTTTCTTCGATCTTATTCTGTTGAATCGTTTGCAAAAGAAGACAATATAACTAAAACATATTTTGAGTTCCTCTCCACATTGAAGACTAATATTGTCTTTTTCTTGAAGTGTAATTATTTCTTTGTAGCTTCTTAATGTTCTTAACCCAATATAGTGACGTCTGGTTTTTAGATCTGATCCTATCACAATACACAAGAGCGTCACCAAAGTCGTTTCTTTTTACATCTCTTCTCAAACATTTCAGCTATACAAATCATCCATAGAATAACCCCCAAAACAGGGATCTTTTGAGATATTTAAATACTAAATGATGATGTTGATCATCATCAATTAACTTTCACTTTTTCATTCTTACCTGGTTCAGAGTTTGTTGTGACAGTTTTCTATGGCTGGATACCCTTTCTATCACCGGCCCATATTTGTTTTCAAGCAAGATAATATTCCCCCATAGCTAGATTTGCTTTACCATGGAAGACTGGAAACAAGCAACCATACTTGTATGAAAATGATACTCATTTATGATAGAACGTTGCAATTCACTGGATTGTGGTCCACATGATCAGCGAATCTGATCAATCACAACTTCACCTGGAAAGAATATTGCTCATGATCGACAAGATCTGGCCAGCCATGACCTTTTGTGGAATAGGCTCCAGTGACTAATATCCAATGTTGGTGTGCTCCTTTCTGAGACTCTCAATCAGAATAAAATCAAAATCAACACACATGACCACTAGACCCAGAGAGCTTTGGGATGTAGTAGAGGCAACCAGTAGATGGCATGGTAAATACAGACAAGTAATGGCTAAATTAAGCTAACATCATCATGGTGAACTACCAACAGCGACTGAGCTGACTTTAAATGTAACAAACTATCTACAACAATACAACTAGCAATAACTCTCTCATAATATTTATTTCAATTACATCAAGCACAATTTACATTCAAACTTTCTCAAGCAGAAATAAATTTCATTCATAAAACCTCAAGAGGGTTCTTTTGTCATTTTCGCCTATGTACAATTGTTAACTTCCAACACTAGAAATAATAGCCAGCACCCAACAGTTAACAGCCCAGTTCCTAGCGTTAACAGTTATATACAGCTTCTTGCAGTTAACAAATCAGCTCAAGCACAAATGGTTTCAACATCTAACCATTATATAATGTCAAGACAAAAATACACACATGCATATATATACATGATAAGTTTCTTTCTGTGTGTGCACATATGCCAGGTTTCTTCCAATTTGTATACCAAATCCACTCACATGGTTTTGGTCAGCATAGGGTTATAGTTGAAGACACATCTCCAAAGTGCAGCACAGTGGAACTGAACTCAAGACAACATGGTCCAGAAGCAGAGCCATTCCTGTGCATGTCATTGTAAGCATTAACCCTTTAGCATTTAGATTATTTTGTCAAATATTCAAATATATTGTTTATTCATTCACATTGTTTTGATTTAATCTCAGATTATCTTGTAACTTTGAGATATCAAAAATGTAGTTGTCTATTTCCAAAAATGACATTACAAAGCAGATGTGAGTGGCAAGATCTGGCTAATTTGAACATAAAACAGATAGAACAATTCGGCTGCTTCGTAAGTGGTGCCTGTGTTGGCAGCTAGTAAAATCACCGAGCACAGTTAGAGTAGACATTCGGTGCCACACAACAGGCATCCGTGTGGATGGCACGTAAAATCACCAAAACCCCTTGTGTCATGTGAATGTCACACATGTGGGGGACACGTAAAATCACCCCACACTCTCTGAGTGGTTGGCATTAGGAAGGGCAT
>JACXVO010036753.1:319407-329470 GCA_015501135.1 Hapalochlaena maculosa
CATACATACAGATATATACTTATATAAACAGGTGAATGTATTCAAGAAAGTTTGGAAAAGGAATTAGAATAAAACTGTTGGAAAAATATGCTTACAAGAATATTTTTAACTGTGCTTCTGTGTCCTCGGATGGCTTTGAGACTCTTGACAACGAATTCCTTATCTATATCTTTAATCGTATCAGGATTTGCCTTCATATAGTCCAAGCAGCACTGATATTTTCTACAGGCTTTGTCTATGAGTCGCAAGCGTTTTCTGTTTAGGAGACCAGTGAAATTCTCAAGAACACACTTGCGGCGCTCATGCAAATTTATTTTGGTAGCCTGCAATGTTTGGAATTTTGGAGCATCGTTGTTCTTCTGAGCGAGTTGCATCTCGCAGTTAATGTGATCAAGAACTTCTCGTAAAGTTACCAAACGCTCGACCGATTTGGTCGGAATCTTTCGCATAAGAATAAGGAAGCAGCCTTCTGATGAGTACAAACTGTCTTTTTCTTCGGCCAGAAGAAGGCTAAGGGGAATCTTTTGGTGTGGAATTCCAATGCCATTCTTTTCGGCTGCCGACAACATGTTGGCTCGAACTTTGTGCACAGCGCGTTTAACATCGGGGTCTGTAATATTCGCATCCTCCTGCAGCTCTACGTTGCTTGCATTGTTGCTTTCGTCATCTGAATCGTCTTGTGTCTCAGAAGGGGAGCGAGAGTTGTGGAGTCCCTCATCCTCCGGTCGACGATTCAGCCATATGTTTTGCAATAATTCTATGGAGTCAGACATAGACTTTAAAGAACTACAGATAGGAATAGGGTCTAAATTAAAAGCTGCTGGTTCAGAAGAAGAAGAAGGCATAGGCATTTTGGGAAACAAACTCGGTGGTTCGTTACCGTTGTTAATTGTCGGTGCCTGTTTCAATGCTTGCAACTGACTTTGAATTTTCTTTCGAATCTTTTTTCTTCTCGTTTTCGACATCGTATCGAATCGTGTGTCTAATGCTATGCCAAGGGTTTTCTTAATAATGTTGTACTCAGAACAGCCTTGTTCGACAAACATTTGAACATATTCATCAATAGTGTCGAAGGAGCTGCATTTCTTCTCCTCTTCTTCTTCCACAGGCTCTTTCATCTGCTTGGCAGTTTGTTCTAACAGTTCTTCATAGCTTATATCTCCAACCTCCGTATTAAGCTTTTTCTTCTTGCTGTTAGAGAAAAGAATCGAACCATCTTCTAACCAAGAGGATGCGTCACCAGACAGTGGTTGTTTTCCCCTGTAAGCTCTCCCACCCGGTTCCGATTTGGGATCCTTAATTGACAGCCTGTCGAAAACGCTTTTGCCATGTTTAGGAAACCGTTGCATTGGGCCTTCCATTTCGTTTGGAGGCCAGGCATTAAATTGATTATATTTGCCAACATTGCCGACAGCATTATCATTATCACAGTTGAAGGAGTCTCCTTTGTCAGAGCAGTAACCACTACTGTTGCCATGGAAGTAATTTTCTGATTGATTGTATGGGAAACCTTTATCATAGTAGTAATCCTCAGTCTTCTCATATAGGAATCCATCGATTTTGTCCTGGCTGTAGTCATCTGGGTCGTGGGATGGCTCGTGTTTCTTGAACGAATGACGCCGTGCCCTCTTAAAAGGATACTTATTTGACTTTCCCCGCGGATAATTTTCAGATTTTCCTCTGGGAAATTTTTTATGATCCTCGTTATAATAACCATCAGATTCCATTTCATAGTTTTTAGAATCTTCTGGCAAGCAATTGCTCATTTTCTTCCGAGGGTATGGAGCAAACTTGCCCCCATGGGGATAATGACCATGTTTTCCGTGGTAGTTCTTAGTCTTCCCTCGCTTGTTGCCATCAGGTCGACCACAAGAGTAATTTTCCATTTGGTTATGTGGAATATCTTCAGGCATGTTGTATGGGAAGCTATCATCATGTTCTGGTGGATAATCATCCATCTGATTCATTGAATAACCATCAGGCTGTGGGAAGGGACAGTCGTCCATTCTGTTGTGTTGAAATGGCTCAGCTCTCTTCAAAGGATAACAGTCACGTGAGAAACCTTCGGGTTGTTCAATGGAATAATTATCCATATGCCGATATCCATCAGGCTGATTTTCCATATCCCATGGCATATCTCTCGGAGGTCTACCAGGATTAGACTCATAGAACCTATCATCATTTGGACGCTCCCTTTTATCGTGCCACCATCGCTCACGTGGGTATTTATCAAACGAGTCTGACCGTCTCAAAGACTCAAACCTTTCTTTCGCATCAATATCACAATCATCGTCCTCATCAGGAAGTTCTCCTTCTTCTAACTCTGAGTCACAATTCTGTTCATTCTTCTCCTCCTCCCCGTTACCTTTTCTTTCTCCTTCCCCGTCTCCTTCTCCTTCTTTTTCTTCTTTCTTTGATGACTTCTTGGACTTACTTTCACTGCTTGCTCTCGTTACATTGGACGCATCTGTCTTTTCACTGCCCTTTTGTTTATAATTTATGATTATAGGAGGGGCATCGCTACTCCGACCGCTTTTCTCTTCTGCTTCTGTCTTCACGGGTTTCCAAAGATTCTCAGCCCATTTCTTCTCAGACGATTTATGATGCTTTGAGCGGCTAGAACTTTTCTCCTCGGACGACCTTTTGCTACTTGACTTCTGCTGCTTTTTCTTGTTCACCCACACGACCCTCTCGCTTTTCTCAGACCCACTGGATGTCTTTCCCGTGGGTAGATCTTCACTGCTTTCAGGAGGCTGTGATGCCAGTTCCTTCTTTATCTTTTTCACCGATTCCAACAGTGCCTGGAGATCAGATTTATGGTGTTTCCGTTTCGAAAACTGTTTTGCTAGCTCTTTGAGAAGTTTCCGGTTAGATTCTGGCAAAGAAGCTTCTTTTAGTTTCCTCGAATTAATAGTTGATATCTGAACGGCCGTCGGAATAGGACGGGACGAGTCATCGTGTCTGCTTCGTTTAGATGGTTTGCTCTTTGAGGAACTGGACGATTTGCTTCTCTCTTTACTGCTTCGTCTTTTCTTGGTGCCCATATATGATAAAAGTTTGGATACTTCATTATTGATATCGTCCGATGCTGTGTTATCAGAGAGTGGATCCACATCCTGCGATGTAGTGAGACCTTCAGTTGCAGACTTGGTCTGGTCATCAGTACTCTGCTTTGATGTGTCACAAACTGTACCAACAGCTGCATCATTCTCGTTATCACAATCCTTACCATCTACAGTACTTGGTTCTTTTCTTGAGCTTTTACTATACTTAGGTACAGCAGTCTCAGGCATTGCGTTGCTGGTAAAGGATTCTGATATTGCTGAAGGTAAAAACAGTTCGTTTGAGGAAGATTTTTTCATTTTCACATTCTCGGCCTTTTCGGCTATGCCATCTTTTGAAGATTCCGAAGATTGAGAATGATCAAGACAAGATAACGAGGAAAGCTCCAAAGTTTTATCAGTTGGACTATAACAAGAAGACCTGCTCAATTCACATTTTTCTTTCTCGTGATCTTTAGTAGAATGCAATTCTGGGATTTCAGAATTGGCATTTTCAGAGTCAATGGAAGCATCTGGTTTCAAATCTCGCTTTGAATCTGTCTCTTTGGGGTTAAGGGTTTCTAATTCTGAATGACTTTGAGTCACAGACTTTTTAGCAGGATCTGATGATGATGAAGATGATGATGATGTTGATGATTGAGCAATGTTTACAGACGCCAATTGGCTTTTGGGGTTGATTTTGTCGGCAAACCAATCAACGAGATCATTTTGTCTCGGGACCATTAGAGGGTTAATGGGTCTGTTCAGTAAGAGCGGATTTGCTGCACTTAAACCTGAGCCGGGAAATCCAACAGGGAACGGTATGTTCTTGCTCAACAGCGACTGAGACATACTGAGTGTGGGAGACCAGAGAAGTTGTTGTGAATGGAGGGAAGTAGCCAAAGGTGAGGCTGAAGGGGGAATTGTCCAGTCGATGCTTTTCAATGGGTTTGCAGATACCAAAAATGGTGACGGTGTGGGAAGCCAGTTTGGTGGAGGAAAGAGTTTCAAAGAAGAGAAAGCAGTGGGTGATTGAGACCTAGCTCTTTTTACTGATGTCCGTTTCTTTGCTGGTTCAAGGACCGGTATAGCCTGCCCCGGCATACATTCATCTATTTGGTCATTACCATCGTTATTAGAGTTCGTTATAGTGTTTGTTTCATCAGCGGACTGGTGAGATGCCCCGTGCATATCAATTACCGCTTGTTTTTCCTTATTTACTACATTTGAATCAGCAGTACTTTTATTGAAATCTTCTCCTCCTCCTCCTCTTCCCTGTCCTTGAATCTTTAACGTAGTTTCATTGGAATATTTCCCCCGCTCTTCTTCAACCCCACACTTAGACTCTACAGCTGACTCACTCCTATGTCCACTGCTGTCAACCTGCTCTTTATTGCTGGTGTCACAATTTGAGCCGGCCAGTGAGTTGCTGTCCTTACTTCCTTTCACAACTTTTCGTAGCATGTCCATCATTTCATCCGATATGTTTAACGACGACACCGCTTTCGCTTGGCTCAACGTCGTCAGGCTTTTCATCCAAATATGAGAAGTGTCGTTCGCGGAGTCTTCCTGTCCTTTGTAATCATATGCACTAAACAGTTTGCCGGGATCAGAAGACGATGCTTTTTCTAAACCTTCAACTTTTGCTTCTGATGGAGAAACCGATCCAAAATCTTCATTTAAGGACTGGAAAAGGTTTTTATCTTTTCCATGAGATTTCTGTTTGTGAGACAAGTTTTTCTTATCTGACTTACTCTTACTATCTTTACCTTCTTCATACACAGAAGGCAGTTTCCAACTTGTTGCGTCGCAACTATCATCATCGTCATCGTCATAGCTGTCAAGAGATTTTAACATCTCTTTAATCGGGGAAAGCCGATGATCATTATTATCTGAATGTGGAGTACCGCTAGCACTTTCATCGATATACAAAGGCTTCGTAAGATCTTCATTGGAATTAGTATCGCTATCATCACTATCTGCATTCATGCAATGTCCTGACGAGAATGCTCTCATGCTGCTGTTTCTTTCTGAATTCAGTTTACTCTCGCTGCCAGGTTTCTGCTGCGAAACCAAAAGCTTTGAGTCTTCATCTGACATGGAGTTTGTGTCTTCGGAAATGGATTTTCGTGGCATCATCTCTCTATAGAATCCCCAGGTTTTATGATCATTTCCAGATTCGTTTTGTGGAACAGACTTCACTTTGACTGGTTCTTCATTTCTCTCCGGTGAAACTGGAGAATATATTTCCTCTTTCTCAAGTGAAATAGAAGTTGAGGGCTTGAAGCCCTTAATTATTTCTTTAGAAAATTTGGCATAATCTGGGATGTTATCTTTAGAACTTTGGGACTTTTCTTCATAAGAAAGTTTGGGAGTCGCAGGAGTTATATCTTTATTAATAGGGATTACTGACAGCTGTTTCGGTTCATATATAGGTTTTGGTTTATCAACTGATGTTTGGATGATACACAGATTCCATGGTTTTTTACTGATAACTGTTTTAGAAGAGCTTGTCATGTCTTTGCTAATGTGTGCAGATACATCTTCAATTTCCTCACTGTTGATCTTTACTGGATTATATAAGTCTGCTGGAGATTCTTGTAATAAGAGAGGCTTGCTAGATTTATTGCCATCGTTTGTTAAAGGATTACTTGACAAATCTCTGTTCATACGCAAAAGTCTTGGATCCCTTGGCAATGAAGGGTCATGTACCGAGTCCTCTTTCGATGAATGTATATCTTGTGAAGCTGGTGGTTGGGAAGGTGCGCCTTTAGAGGCAGCTAGAGATGGATTTTTAGCAAGTCGAGGGTCAACAAGACCAACTTGCTCCCTAGGGTCTTTCAAAGAAACTGTTACTGAAGTCGGTATAGTTTTAGGGAGAGAAGAAGGTTTTTTAGATAAAGGTTTGTTTTTAGGAAATATTTTTGGGTCATCCCTTACAGAAGGGAGTGGCTTGTTGGTTGATGGAATAATTTTAGGGGATTGAGGAATAATTTTAGGAGATTGTGGAGTAGATTTATTCAGTTGAGAATTACCTTTCAATAGTGCGACTGGCTTCTGTAGTGATGGCATTAGCAATGGAGGTAAAGTTGGATTTACAGGTAGTAAAGGGGGTATACCCAACGTCATTAAAGGAGGAATAGCCTTTTGTATTGGAAGAGGAAGCTTTGGCAGAGGGAGAGGCAACTTCAGAGGGGGAGGTTCCTTTTGAGAGGCAACCAATCTCGGATCTCGGAAATTAGGTGCAGCCAAATTACTGAACAAATTCGGGGGTTCAATGTCTTTGAGGGTTTCCAAGAGGAGTTTCTCTGTTTTCGGCTTATCAAATATCGGTGGCGGCTCCTTTTCTGCCGGGAAGATATCTTGCAACGAATCGAAAACATTCATTTTCTCTCGGGGCGGGGATTTGGGTTTTAACCGTTTCTCTTTGTAAGCTTCGAAGGATATGACAGACTTGGGCTTTTTCGGTTCTGTCACAACAACAGGGGGCGGTTCGATTATCGAATCAAGAAGGAGGTCAACCTTCAAAGATTGGTCTGTGGCTGGGAAAGTGGAAGGAGTTATTGCACCGCCTTTAGGCAGTGGTTCAGCTCGAGGTGTTTTCATGATGCTTTTTGGTATAGTAGTAGTAGTTGTAGTAGTAGCAGTAGTAGTAGTAGTACCAGTACTAGTAGTGGTACTAGTAGAAGTAGTAGTAGCAGCAGTAGTAGTAGTAGTAGTAGCTTTTGCAAGGGTACTCGAGTTGCTTTTGCTTTGAAGGGATGATGTCGATGAGAGAGAATGTGTAGATATGGTTGGTTTTTTGCTGGGAGCAGACGCAGTCGAGGGTTTCTTTTCTTTGTCAGGTTTTGAAGCCGTTGAAGTAGAAGAGACCTTTTTATCCAAATTGAGTTTCTTTTCCTTCGGAGGACTTTTGCTAGAGAATTTGTCTTTGGCTACTTTGACTTTCTTCTTGAAAGAATCGCCCGAAGACATTTTCAATAGTTTATTGGCCTTTTCGCATTTACTGACAAATTTTCTCTTGGCATCATTTTTCAGAGAAGTGATGTCAATTGTTGAGCCAAATTCTTCAAAGTCTGCCTTAGAAACTGGAGACGGTTTAGAGTGAAATTTTGAAAGTTTGCTATTAGTCGTAGATTCACTTTTACTTGTCATTTGGGAAGCGACTGAAAGAGATTTTGAAAGGGATTCGGTGTTTGAGGTCTGTTCTGGAATGTTTAGAGCATTCATGAGGTCTTGGTGACTTCCAATCCAGTTCATCACGTTGGATGTTCCTTCTCTTTTCAAATGACTTGTGATCTATAATGAAATGAAATAAATAAAATTATTTAGAATTAGCGGAGCTTTCAGTTTGAAATTATTAAGTTAAAATTTTAGAAACATCAGATTTAGTGTGCCAGGGCAAACACTGTGCTGGTATGGGCCATGTAATATGTATGAACGATGGCAGTTGCGGCTACGTAAAAATGAGTAGAACTCTAACTGTGAAGGGAACCTGTGGAAGAGGTTGACCCAGGAAGATGCGGGATCAGGTGGTGAAATATTTTTTTTTTTTGTATGCGTGTTGGTGGCATGTAAAAATCACCAAAACATCCGTGTCACACAAATGGTAACACATGTAGGTAGCACGTAAAAACGCCCTCACACTCTCGAAGCGGTTGGCGTTAGGAAGAGCATCTGGCCGTAGAACTCAAACCAAAACAGATTTCTAGGTTCACATGAGTTACGTGGGATGCTTTTGCTGTCACCAAACCTCATCTGTTACAAAGACAAGGTTCCCCTATGACCAAATATGTTTTCATGGGTGATTGGAAACAAAGAACACTTTTTGCATATGAATAACTATCTCTTGACATCAATGAGATGGTACCATACATACACACACACACACACACACACACACACACAATGGGCTTCTTTCAGTTTCCATTTACCAAACTGATAATTGATGATGTTTTAAATACTAAATTCTTATAGGAAAAAAACTGACAAAATCAGAAGCTTAGGCTAAGCTGATAAGAAGCTTTAGATTTGAAAAACATTCCTGTATTCCTTTATTCTTTTACGTGTTTCAGTCATTTGACTGCAGTCATGCTGGAGCACCACCTTCAGTTGAACAAACCGACCCCAGAACTTATTCTTTGTAAGCCCAGTACTTATTTTATTGGTCTCTTTTGTCAAACTACTAAGTGACAGGGACATAAACACACCAGCATCACTTGTCAAGATAAAATAAGTTAACACACACATGCACACACACACACACATATATATATATATATAATGACAGGCTTCTTCCAGTTTCCATCTACCCAATCCACTTGCAAAGCTTTGTTCGGCCAGGGGCTATAGAAAAAGATACTTGCTCAAGGTGCCACGCAGTGGGGATGAACCCAGAGCCACGTGATCGGTAAACAAGCTACTCACCACACAGCCACTCTCCTGCGCCTATATAATTGGAATTACCTACAAGGAAACAACAGAAAACAAATAGACTGACTCACCTGTTTTATGCAATCGTTCAGAGCCACAACTGGCTGAAACTGTACTGAGAACATGGCAGATTTCCAGTCATCATAACCCAATTCTCTCAGAGTTGGTGTTCGCTTTGCAGGTAATTCTTCACCAAATAAATATTTCTCTTGTTCAAGATATAGATCAGACATTGGGAAATCTAAATCTAAACCTTTGTTGAAATCCGAGAGAAGATGGTTATCTCCGAGTGTCGTTTTGTCTCCAAATGTACTGGTTGTCGATGTGAGGCTGATGTTGTCGGATTCTGATGCTTTTCTCCTCATTTTCTGCCGTTTTCGTCGCCGCCGATAGCCAGTCATATCAAATGTTGTTTTCTTTTTAAGCAGGCACCGAGACGCTACGGAGCACTTTTTCTTTTTGCGCTCGCTCGGGGGTAAATACAGACTGTCAGCTTCTGACACACTGGTAGACTCAGAGTGGTCTGGGTCTAACAACAGAAGTTCTTTCATCAGCTTTGTATTGACATCGTCAATACCAACAGCGTCTGCAAGAGGAGGAGGTATTTCATCACACAGCATTCCTTCTGGACTTTGTAGGAGTTTGCGACTCTGGGTATCTTTAATTTGCCTCTTCTGTAGTTTCTGAAGGAAGGATTTGTATTTCTTTTCGAATTCTGAAACCTCAGCTACTTCAGCCCTGCTGCTAGCTGGTGCCTGGGACTGCTCCCTGGTTTCAATACTAGATTCTATTGTATTTAACAATTTTGACAAAAACTCAGGCTGGAGACCAGTTTCCTACAAAAACAAGAATTTCATCATTAAGCAACTTTTTATTATAATATTAATGCAATTAACATTGTTGAATGAATTGTTTATTTATTCACATTGTTTTAAATTAATCTCATATATTCTTTTAACTTTGAGATATTAAACATGTGGTAGTCCATTTTAAAAATGACATTACAAAGTAAGTGTGAAAGGTCAGATCTGGCTAGTTTGCACATGAAACAAGTAGAATAATTTGGTTGGATATGGCCGGTTTAACTCTTCAGCATTCAGATTATTTTGGTTAAATGTATTGTTTATTTATTCACATTGTTTTGGATTAATCTCGCGTTATCTTGTAACTTTGAGATATCAAACAAGTGCTTGTCTGTTTTAAAAAAGACATTACAAGGTAGGTGTGAGAGGCTAGATCTGACAAGTTTGAAAATAAAACTGGTAGAATATTTTGGTTGGATATGGCCGGTTTAAACACAAAAGGGTTAAATAATGGATGAAGCGAATTCAAGAAATATTTATATGTCTTATGTAACTTTTGTTGAACTAAAGTAATTTTTAAATTTATAACGAATGACAAACAAGCATTCCAATTTTAAAAGTATGGTTCTTTTGGTTCCTTTTTTAATACAGTTCTTAAAAAATCAAATCTAATCACAAAATGGATTCTAACTCATTTTGGCATCTACTTCCTGTTTCCCCCAATGGACTAAAAATGTCTTTCCATATAGGTGCAGGAGTGGCCTCGTGGTAAGTAGTTTGACTACC
>JACXVO010036803.1:596780-607078 GCA_015501135.1 Hapalochlaena maculosa
TATACATATGGATGTATATATACACACAAATATATATGTATATAAATATGAATGTATGTATATATGTATTTATTTATGTATGTATGCATGTATGTGTATGTCTATATCTGTATATATTTATAGCTTCTAGAATTAAACTGTTAATTTACCCAATGATATTCATGGCCATTTGGTGCAGAGCGTAAAATAAAACAATATTGTTTAATTAATGTTTTTTTTTTTGTCGAGTCCTTTCCGTCCTGTTTGATAAATGTCCGTTAATGCACTGTTAGATGTATCACCGACCTCACCCTCTTGCTTCAATGTTATCTTCTGAGGTCATTCTGCGAAATTAGAAGAAAATATGTTTCGTTTACTCAAGTTAACATCATTTAGTTTTTTTATGCCCTTTAGTTTTTTGTTATTTTGTGCATCACCCCTCGCTTTTTCTTTCTGAATAATCTTCATCTATTTGTTGGTGTTGATCGATTTATGTTTTCCTTTTTTTTCTAAACTTATTTTCACGAAATTTCCCTTGTGCATTAAAGAATGAAATTAAATCTCCAAATGTTGTAGGACCAGAAGCATAGGTTTTTAGTCAGTGCAGCAGCATCAGTAGCAGCAGCAGCAGTAGTAGTAGTAGTGGTAGTAGTAGTCACAGTAGTAGTCGTTGTTGTTTGGCCCCTCCAGATCAAATTTGATTGAGCATGCTTATGATGAAAGGTATTCAAACGTAACTAATCATTTCCTGTCCAGAGATAAGCCAGATCTGCATTATCCACTGTATTCTCGTATCTAGGTTGACTAGAGGATAAGAAATCTTTTGTTGGTCTTTCCTGGAATTCAAACCACGGGTTTCCACGTTGATTCGAAAAATAAAGGACCAATATCAACATCAGTAGCAGCATGAACAAGAGCAGCAGAAGCAGCGGCGGCAGCAGCAGCAACAGTAGCAGCAGCAGCAGCAGTAGTAGTAGTAGTAGTAGTAGTAGTAGTAGTAGTAGTAGTAGTAGTAGTAGTAGTAGTAGTAGTAGTAGTAGTAGTACCATCACATCACTATTGGTGTTGGCAATACTGATAACATCACTAGTCCTACTGGAGGTACGGTAGAATTTTAAGACGGGAGGTAGAGATGGATTAGGACGACAAAAACGCTAAACATTCCCATGATGGTAATGATGATGATGATGATGATGATGATGATGATGATGATGATGATGATGATGATGATGATGATGATGATGATGATGATGATGATGATGATGATGATGATGATGATGATGATGATGATGATGATGAAAAAGAGGAGGAGGGGATGATAAAGATGATGAAGATGATAATAATGATGAAAAGGAGAGGAGGAAGGATAAGGATGATGATAATGCTAATGATGAGAATGATGATGATGATGCTGTGGATTAGAATGAGTATAAGGATGATGATGATGAGAAGGAGTAGGAGTAGGAGTAGGAGGCATGGAAGGAATAAATAAAAACGCACGATGCAATAAAGGAAAAGGATGAATGGGATAAAGAAGGAGGAAACGAAGAAAAAATGAGGAATATAGAAAAAGGTGGAAAAATAAGAAAAAAGAAGTAAGAAATAGAAACAGAAAGAACATCAATGTCAAAATGGAAAACAGCAGCAACAACAGCAGCAGCGGCAGCAGCAATAGCAGCAGCAATGACAGCGCTAAAACTTTGAACTACATCCTCAGCTACAAGGGTGCCATCAATCTCTGACAATACCAGCGATAATAACAAACGTGAAGTCATTAGCATCTTGCGCATCAAAACCTGTGTATGTGTTGTTTTATGTTGGTTGGGACACTATTCTTTCTGTGTAATACAGATAGAAATGAAAAGAAAAATATCAACAGAACAACTGAATCAGTAATCTCATCAGTCATTCTACTGTAGCCAAGAGAGGAGGTACATTTTCATCAAATCACATCTTATCGTATTAAAATAAATACTTGTAAATTCATTATGTCTGGAGTGTTTTGATCGGAGTCAATTTACTGAGATCTGAAATTGCATAAGTATAACCAGGATTGATTTCTACCAAGAGAAGTCCACTATGGAAACTGGGTTCTCAATAGAGCTGTAATGTATATTGCTCTGTGCTCTTTTATGTTTATTCAATATATAGGTAAATGTAAGAAAAGGACAGAACCAACCCTAGTTACTGTTGTGATATAGAATTGATCCAACACAAGTAAGATAACAAACTACAGGTCGTAGGTAGAAAAACAGGTATTTATATACAGCAAATAAATCGTACAACATAGAGGGGATTACAGAGAAGTCACTGTCAGTAGCAATCAAGTGTTCAACTGAATCCACGAGACAAAACGTGGTCTTCATTTATAAGAATGGAAGAGTCTGTTATCTCGTCCACAACAGTTACTCATAACACTTTATTCTCATTCACACCACCGTAGATAATTGCACACTGTCAGCCCCACATATTTGTTTCACTTCTGCAATACAGTATTTAGAATCCAATCTGTCCCAAGTTCTGATGGTAACATATGAGACAAAGTTACTGTATAAGGATGTGTAGTGCGTGGTTTTCATGCAGGCGGGAGCATGACATAATTCAAGCAATTGAGATATTTCACGTGACCAATTCTTCTGACTATCAAGTTAACGAATAACACTATTCTACAAAATCGTTCGCCTGGCAAAATGTTGCTGCGATTATTTTCTCAAATGCTATCCTAATACAAGCCTGCTTTGGTTTCAGCTGAACTGATAGTAAACAGCAACAACCACAGTCTGTTCTATAAGAGGTTAGATACGATTGATGAATTTACACATAAACAACAAAGACTCTAACAATAATTTCTTGCATACATGTAAAATCAAAAGCGGTAGTCCATGTAGGAAGTATTCGATTAAATGGATGCCTCATTTTGATTGCTACTTTATTTCATTGAACCCAGAATAATGAAAAGTGAAGTTGACCTCAGTGAGATCTTTTTTGCTTCGAGTGTAAGGACATTCTAAAGTTTTAGGCAATAATCTTTTACTAGTCACTAACATGTTGCGTGCAGCGTCAATTGTCAGTTATCAATATTAGATCGGGTAATGAGTCGCTGAGCTGGCGGAAACGTTAGCACGCCGGGCGAAATATTCAAGGGTATTTCGTCTGTCGCTACGTTTTGAGTTCAAAGTCCACCGATGTCGACTTAGCCTTTCATCCTTTCAGGGTCGATAAATTAAGTAGCATTCACGTATTGGGTTCGATGTAATCGACTGGCCCGACCACATTGTCCGTCATTGTTTTTCCTCTATATGTCTAGCCCCTTGTGGGTAATAAAAAAAAGACATGTGAGCGCGTTGTGCGAAATGCTTAGCAGTATTTCGTCAGTTTTAAGGCGGCGAGCTTGCAGAATCGTTAGCACGTCGGGCGAAACGTTTAGCTATATTTCGTCTGTCGTTACGTTCTGAGTTCAAATTCCGCCAAGGTCAATTTAGCCTTTTATCCTGTCAGGGTTGATAAATTAAGTACCTGTCACGTACTGAGGTTGAGCTAATCGCCAGCCGTCCACATTGTCTGTCCTTGTTTGTCCCCTGTATATAGCCTCATGTGAAAAAGAAAAAGAAATGTTAGCGTCTCTGGTGAAATGTTTAGCAGTATTTCGTCTGTCGCTACGTTCTGAGTTCAAATTACACCGGGGTCGACTTAGCCTTTCATCCTTTCGGTGTCGATAAATTAAGTACCAGTCGCGTACTGGGTTGAACTAATCGACTGGTCCAGCCACCTTCCTTGTCCTTGCTCGTTCCCACTATGTTTAAGGAAAAATAAACGTTAGCACGCCGGGAGACTTGTTTAGCACTATTTCGATTGTTTTTAGGTTCTGAGTTCAAATTTCACCCAAGTCGACCTTATCGATTGGTTCTCTATCCCCTTGTTTGTCCTCTTCATTCTTAATTCCTTGGGGGACTATAAAGAAATAAATATTAGCTCGGGTAATTGGTCCCAATCTAGCAGAAGCTGTTGAATTATATTTTCATCTCTTCTTTCTGAATGGAGTGTTTGGAAATAAAATCCCATCTAAATTTTTATCGTAAAATCAAGAAGTGAGAAATATATCCTTGTCCTTTTGAGGCTTTCAAAGATGAACGAAAATAACACGGATGATTTCCAACTTGAAAAATTTGATAGAAGATCCTATCTTTTAGAAGAGCAGGGTAAGAAAGAAAAAACATATCAAGGCATGAAACTTGAGAATTCATCTATTGCCTTAATATTTGATTTTATCAATTTTTACTCTATTTTTTTTTTAAATCTTTCATTCTTTTATTCGTCTCAGTCATTTGACTGCGGCCATGCTGGAGCACCGCCTTTCAGTCGATCAACTCAAACCCAGATCTTATGCTTTGTAAGCCCAGTACTTAGTTTATTGATATGTTTTGCCGAACAGATAAGTGACAGGGACGCAAACACACCAGCATAGGTTGTCAAGCAATAGTGGGGTTACAAATACAGACACAGAAACACGCAGAAAGAATATATATACATATATATACGATGGGCTTCCTCCAGTTTCCTTCTATCAAATCCACTCACATCACAAGGCTTTGGTCAGCCCGAGGCTATAGTAGAAGACACTTGCCCAAGGTGCCACGCATCTATATATTTTCTTTAAAGAAAACCAGCAGAATGTTCCCAAAATGTTTTACAGTATCTAATCAAAGCCTTTATTTCCAAGTTTAACATATCGCAGATATCAGTTTGTTCACTCACTCATCCAGTACCGACAAAATCAATAATAATTACGTAATGTATTCAGTCAATCAATATACGTGTTTCACATTTCAGAAACTGTTATGTATCGGAGGGATTTTGTGAATACACTGAAGTTCATTTCCGTAGCTTCCGTTTCATTGTTCCATTGAGTGAGAAGTGCATAAAAAGTAAAGGAATAATATAGCCAAAGAAAATTCCCCATTAGAAAATAAATGCTTTGTTTTTACATAAATGTTAAACATGAAAACAGATAAGGTCGTGGGATATATTCCTAGTACAAAGAGGAAAATATATACACTGTGAAACATTAAAAGGATCTTTCTAAAAATAATAGGAAAGGGGAAAAAAAGAAAGTCTTTTCAATTCATCTTTTCAAATTTTCAAGTAAATAGAATATAGGAAGTTTGGCAGGCGAAGAGAGAAGATAGAGGAGAGTATAAGGAGAAACACATATTAACAAGGGAGATGAAGATAAACGAGATGGCAAGGGTAATGAATGGAAAGGAAATACAGAAATATTTAAAGAACGACGGAACAAGCAATCTAACTCAAACATTTGGTGTTGGAATCATTTCATTTTCCAATATAATTTGAATAAAGATGGTTGCAATAAACATCGTTATGTAATATTTTTTTACATTTATCTAGTTTAATGCTCATTGGTTCATGACTTTAAATAAAGTCGAAGATAAACAGAAAGTAATAGTTTGTTAATTTGGCTCGGTCGCGAAAATGTGCTATGCTGCGTTTTTATTCAGACTAAACAAAAAATAAGAGAAGAGTCGATAAATGATTTGTTATAAACGAAACTTCTGTGTTCCAGCAAAAATAAATTGTTTTATTGGCGTGATTGCACACATTCACATGCACGCACACGCACACACACACACACACATTCACATGCACTCACACACACACACACGCACACAAAGAAATAAAGGTTTAAATATTTAACGGAAACACAAACACACAGACAATTCACATACAAGATGTAACTAATTCCTCATCAGTCATAATCCAAAATGTCATAATAATTTCGCACCTTAAACGATCATATTGGTCACATTTGGTGGCGCCATCGAGAGTAGCCACAGTAAATAGCTAATGAACGTACGGGACAATAAAACCAAACATCACGGCGAAGATATAATCGATTAACGTTCCTTTGAAATGTGAATATAAATGAAACCCAAACACGTTTCTTCTGAATCAGATTAGGGATTCCTGAGATATGAGTGTTTTTGTGTGTGGTAGTGGTGGTGGGGACGTGTTCATAAATACCAAAACAGTGCACTTTTGGAAATACAAGTTGTTTTTACAGTAAGTATTTATATTTTAGCTTTCTTTACATATAATATTTCAATTAAAAAATATATTATTCTTAAGGTAAATATTTCGTAAAAAGTCAGTTCGTACTGTGGTGCGAAATAATTGTTTTGCACGGTAATTTCGCAGGAGGATTTGTTTTGAGTGAGATTTGACTCCTAGTTTTATAAGGTCTTCTTTCCATGTGATGGTGGAAAGCAGGCAATGACGAAATGAACGATGTAATGACGAAAATAGGAATCAAAATGCAAAACAAATAAGAGAAACAAAAAGAAAAGACTAAGGAAATAAGAAGTCCTAAACATATCACTACGCAGACAGCCACGAAAGGGCCCGGGCGTGTCCTTCGCAGGTTTGACCAGTCATCAGCAGAAGGCCTACAGAATACAATTGTACATCTGTATTTGTCGTTCAAAATGACTCCCAAAACATTATACGTGACTACTTAAGTGTTTTATCTGATTATTCGAATATGCACTTATCTCTTCTACAAGGACATTTCTAAATGATATCTAATTTCTGAAGCTTCAAAATAAGTGACTTCTTGCGAGTATATAACCTTAAGTGTATCTTTGTGGTCATCATCATTTCATAACGAAATATTGAAAACGTATCTTCATGTATCATATAGGTGTGCGTTTTGACGCTGAATTTTGTATTTGTTAATTATTCCAGAAAACAAAATTTGAGAAACATTTACAGGTATTCAAATTTTGCTAATTTTCTAATTTTTAGTCAATCAAGAAACAGCACGTTCACTGCTTCTTCTATCATATGTTATGGTGGCGAGAAAAGCGTGTTGGGCCCCGCAGTGAAAGACAAAAATATTCGCGATCAAATTAAATATTTAAAAGTTACAAGCAAACCAACAAAAGTTACTAGAGAAAATAGTCAAAATATAAAAAACACAAGGAAATTAAACAGTGAAAACAGTGAAAAAAAAATTAATGTATTTTCTAGCAAAATGAATATTTAAAAGATACGGGCAAATCAGCATGAGTTGCTAAAAAGAAGCCAAAACATTTCTTAAAACAAACATTTTTATAAGTTAAAAACTTTAAGAACGAAAAATTGCAATACAATCTAGGATTTTATAAATTAAATTATTTTTCTCGTATCCCCTTTTCCATAGAAATTCACAAAAAGGAATCAATCATGGAGCGGTCTGTCCCACCCCAGTAATTCTTTTCCTGCTTAAAATTTACCCAGTTACTCTCAATTTGTTCATTACACTCAATGTGGTGGTTACACACCTTGTGCATATGCGAAGAAACTTTGGTTACTATGGAAACAGCGTCGGTCTACCTGTTTTCTACTTGCCTTTAACTTAAGCTAGCACTCTTACCCTTTCAGTCCTTAGCAATAACAACAACAAACCTCTACACACGATGGCAGTAGAAAGCTTCTGTGGGTAACTCAAAGACAAAGACAAGCAACAACAGCAGCAAAGTCAACAATACAGTAAGTAACGTAAACGACAATGATAACTACAGTCAACCAATGCCAACGCCTTTGCTCTGTGGCTACAGAGGCCATGTGAGAGACAAAAAATAGCATGAACACCTACGTTATCCTAGAAAATGGAAGAGAAAGAAAGAAAAATAAAAAAAACAGGAGGGAAAAAGAAATAATGAGGATCACAGAAAACTTCCAAAGAAACTAGCATGTCCAAGTTAGCAACAGCTAGAATACATTATAAGGCAATCCTGCACTCTGTTGCAAGAAAATGATATTTTTATGAATAAAATATTTGATTCGCTTGTTTGAGCTATAAAAGCATTAAGTGTTTACAGGATATAGATAATATTGAGGAACAATCAGTAACATTGAGAAAAAATGTGATACAATTACATGGATAGAGATAAAAGAAAGACAGAGATGGAGAGAGAAAGAGAGAGAGAGAGGTGGGGATATGATACATGAAGAACTGGCTGGAAGAAAAACTGGAAAGATAAGAAAATGAACAAAAAAGCATTGACAATAATTTTCATTTTTGTATATGGTGACTCTTTTCGCTCGTCATTTTCTTTTCGGGGACTTTCCTCTATTTCCTGTTTTTAATGAAAAGCTCCCGTTGAAACGTGAAAGCTACCTTCCTTCCTTTCTTTTCCTGACGGTATACTAGAAACTTGTACGTACCATGTCTTCGCGTTGTTGTTTTTTTCGTTCTTGTACTTCGTTGTTTTTTTATTTACTATATATATATATATATATATATATATATATATATATATATATATATATATATATATATATATATATATATATATATATATATATATATATATACATACATATCCGATTGCATGAATCCTGACGCGTTGAAAAAATATTGCTATATTTCAAGATGATTTTTTCCTTTCTTTGTTTTTTTATTTGCCAAATAACCAAACACACTACATATTTGCTCTTCCCTTTAGCTTTATTATTCCTGTTTGTCTAAAGTCTTTTGTTACACATCTGATGACCCCTTCAGAGATTCTCCATCTCAGGTGTGTCCCCTATTGTCCTGCTCAGACAGTTCTGCCTTTCTGTAGTGTGTATTTTTTACTGTGAAGCTACCAAAGATACACAACAGTTCAAACAAAAAGATTTGAATAGAAGACACATGAAGTGATGATGACAGTCTATAAGATTATAAAGGTGATAGCAATATGATGTGCGATGATGGACTGATACGGTTTAAAAGAGCATAGATGATGTGAGCAGAAAATTGGGTTATGAGATTAAATGTTTGGGGACGAAGTGGATATTTTGTCAATGGAACTTAGCTTATTTTCTCCATGACTGATTCGTGCTTAACTGGATTACTTGAAACGATGGCAAGTTTATACACATTTCTGTTTTTCACTTGGTTTGATATGCACCAGTCAGAGAAGAAACCGGCTTCGATACATATGTTGACAAATTTAGATAGGTTGGATGTTTTTCCCTCTCTCTCTCTCCATTCTCACTCAACACCAGCACTATTTCCTACACTTTGTCACCTATACAGCTCATCCTTTCTTGCATTCTTCTTTGTCACCACTCGCTTCTACGCCTATGCATCTCTCTGTGCTTCTTTTGAGTTATCTCTATATACCCTTCCCAATATTTTAGTTTTCTTTACCTATTATTTATAAATTCTATATTTTTCTCCATACCTCTTTGCATGTACACAAACACACACATCGCCATCTTACTTTTCTATTCAACATTGCATTTTTCATTGTGTTCCATTCATTCCCAAAAGTTATCTCTCTCTTCTTAATTTTTATCACTCTGCACCGCCTTCGTCAATTTAATAATGGTTTTTCTTTCTGTCCTTGCCTTTTCTGTCCTGCTATCACTTTTATTACGTTGAGTTTCCCCGTCTTTTACTGCTGCACTTTGTAAACAAAATCACTCTCTCATTTTAGTGTGTTCTTACCACTCAGTCACGATTATTTAAACCCCACCTCCACAGCGCTAGTCTTATCTTTGTCTCCATCTCACTGCATCTGCTCAAATGAGATAATAGCTCTCGTCTTTCTAGCGATAGAGACAGAGGGAAGACCTCATCATTTATCATTAATTTACTGATATAATCTAATCTTGCTTTACTTTTGCTAAATATCCTAGACACATAATTATTGTTTCATGCACTACTATATTTTTAGCGGGGAGGGGTGATGGAAGAATTGGCTTACATTGTCTTACAGAGTAATACGTTATCGCTTTAGTTTAAGCCAGATCAGGTGGGATATCGCGTAGGTAGAAGTTGAAATTACTGTATAGTACCTGTGAATACCTAGTGCAGAAAGATATTGCTCAATCCAGCTTTACGTGAACGCCTGCATGTTTACTGCTATATTTGCTACCGTTTATTATCATTGGAGTTGGAAGTGGCCACATTTGAGACAAACTAGGAAACATCGTCACCGAACCACAGTATTTCTCTAGGCTACACTTGCCTTCATCTTACTGCAAGTGGCGGTCTTACACCAACATTGCATATCCAGTCCCAAATCCTTTGTGAAAGCAGTTAATTTTCCGCTTAGTAAATAACGTTTTCTGTGGTAAAACTAATCTGTTATCTTTCTTCTACTCGTTCCACATATCGACAACAAAATTTCTAAACTTATAATTCATACGAACTTCATTAGAGCAAACAAACTATCAAGATATTCAAGAAATGTTTCGCTACCTATATCAAATCTCTCGTGCTTTCTCTCCCTCCTCTCTCTCTCTCTCTCCTCTCTCTCTCCCTCCTCTCT
>JACXVO010036803.1:1287113-1292113 GCA_015501135.1 Hapalochlaena maculosa
TATATATATGTGTGTGTGTGTATGTATGTATGTATATAAATATATATATACATATGTACTCACACACACACACACACACACGTATGCGTATATTTTGTTACATTGTTAAATGCTATATATTTGCACTTAATCTGCACTTGATTTGAGAAACTTGGAAATCTCTCTATAATCTAATTGATACTACATATGATTCATTAGCTTGAGTCTTGTGTTTTGATTAAGCATGGCAAACTAATACTTTGATAGTTTTAGTCTGCAAGTATTTGTTTACAAATGTATGGTATTTGATATTTTTATTCACCATAGCCACTTCAATAAATTATATTAGTCATCAACATGTTGAATACCCTTACTTTTCTTCAGTTTGATTCTTTATCGCTAGGTAGTTTCTTTCGTTGTAAATCTTAGTAACTATTAATATAAATAGAGATGAAAAAGTAAGATGTTATCAAAGTGCCTAGTTCGTTATCAAGATACAAAATCTGCATGATTAATTCAAATATGTAGTCTTCGTCGTTGCCCACAAGTGGCTAGCATAGAGGGGACAAACAAAGACAAATAGACATACAATTTGGCCGGAGTAGTCGAGCAGATCGTCACCAGTATGTGACTGGTACTTAATTTACCGACCCCGAAATTATGAAAGGCTAAGTAGACCACGGAGGAATTTGAAACTCAGAACGTAGTGACAGGCGAAATATCGCTAAACATTTCGCCTGACGTTCTAACGGTTTTTATTTCTTTATTGCCCACAAGGGGCAAACATAGAGGGGACAAACAAGGACAGATAATTCTGGCCGGACTAGTTGATTACAGCGACTCCAGTAGGTGACTGATACTTAATTTATTTCGACCTCGAAAGGATACCTAATTTATCGAACCCTCGGCGGAATTTGCACTCAGAACATAGTAGCAGACGAAATCCCGCGTGACATTTCGGCCGACGCTCTAACGCTTCTGCCAGTTCACCGCCTTTTATCGAAGTATTCTAATCAATGACTGGAAGACGAAATGTTCTAATATTCCCAGATAGATAAAATGTGTTGGGTATTGTAAAAAAACAAAATTATTGTGAATATTTTACTCTATAGTTTTGTTAAAAGGTCTGTGTGAAAGTTTTTGTTTTTATTTCTAAGTTGCGACTCCCATGTCTTTCACACATTTAAGGTAAAACGCCTTATACATAATAATACCTTAAAGTTTTCAAGGAGTAATTTCTCTGAAATTTAGAGAACATTTGCGGAAGGGAAACTATGTCACTAACCATGACGTTATGTCACCCAAAAGCAATTTGTTCTCCTTTTGCCGTGTAATATTCATACAGTTCAAAGCATTGTTCCAAGTGACATCTCTGATTAGACGTAACAAAAGAGATAATCGTTAACTGGAATTCTGCAAAACACTTCCACCAAGCCAAATTACCCGCCTACGTCTCATCGACATCCGCTTTCCACTTCATAAAGAACTAAAACAGACGTCTGCAATGTATGTATCTTCTTTACGGTGGGTTGTTCGTAAGTTTCTAAAATGTAGACAAAAATGATGTATACATGTGTTAATCATAACTATTGAAGCTACAGTTGCATCGAAAAACAAGGGATAACAACAGGAACAAGAAGAGAATGGGCCGAATTGCATTTTAATCATTATTTCGACACAAAGAAAACATGTTATTTTGTGAACTTATATTGTTCTTACAAAGATTGCGTAAAAATGTAACGATGGATAAAGAAACAGTAAAGCAAAACAAAAACGTTACAGATAAGTAAAAATACAAAAAAGAAACCCAGAATAATGAAACGACAAAAACAATTGAAGAAAGAACACATAAAACAGTGATAGAACAAGTCTCCATAGATTTATGTGAATTGCAGATTTCAACGACCGGATGTTGCTGCTAACTAACTTCCAACTTGGTTTCATTATCAGCTTCTGATTTTGATGACTTTTCAGTTATTTACACATTGTGAGATGTTTACAACGAATTGAAATAAATTTAGGCTACATTAAATATACAGATTATTTTTATTTTTATTTGAGAGAGAGAGAGAAATAGAAAGAGAAGAAAAATAGAGAATATATACTGAGAGGAGGAGGGGGAGGGTGAGGAGGAGCAGAACGATTTAAAATAAAATGTGCAAGAGAGAGAAAGCCATACGCGTAATTGTATTTCTAATGTAATCAAATGATTTATTCTAATAACGCCATATTTTATTGCTATCACTGTATGTATATCACAAAATTTAGAGAAATTAATCTAAATAGAATAAATTGTTTTGGATGTTGAATTTTGTTTTGGCACTTTCTATTCTGTATATCCACAATAGAATAATAGCGGTAAAAATCTAATTTTGTGACACCGGTTCGACTCCATACATTTGAATTTAACTTTTTTATCTCCTGTGTTCCTTGGAATAAATTATTGTTATAGAATATGAGTTGATGAAATATCATATAATGAAATGCCTCACGGCTTAACAATTGCTTTGTATAATATTACTTTACACCCGTTCATTAAGATCATGCAGTGATCTATAACACATAATAAATTATGCTGTCTGTTTCTTATACAAAGGAAAGTTTCTAAAAAGAAAAAGAAAAACAGAGGGATTTAAGCAAAGGTTCTTTGGGTTATTTAAAAGAGAAGCTGCAGAGTATAACATCGTGCTGAATGTTATTTTCTTTTCAAATAATTTAACTTGTTTTAGATTTATTGCAAATTCAATGTTCAAATTTTAACTTTGATACCTAGTTTATTTGACCGTTTACGGGACGTAAACAAGCGAACATTGCTTGTAAAAAACGAGACATGAAAACACGGTCTCAAACCCAGATGTGCACACATACACACACACGGGGGTATTATAGTAGTAAATAATTGCCTAAAATTCTGCTCAGTTTGACGGAACCCACAATCATATGTTTGCAAAGAGAATTTTATACATAAGCGCACAACCACATCTTCTAGCTATTCTAATTATTTTTTTTCCCTCAGGTGTACACTTCTAAAAGAGTATCGAACTATTTGGCATCTGAAATATTCTTACAAAATTTATTTGCATGAATAAGAAATTCATTTTATCGCTTCGAATGGATTGGGTATGAAGCCTTCGTTGATCGGGAAAATCAATGACATTCATGAGTTTGATATCGGGAAAATGTCGGCTACCGGATAAATATTGAAAGAATTCCAGAGATATAGCTATAAATAGGAAGCATAAAATAATATAATAGTAAGATTGAGATGGGTGTCGAGAAGAGAAATGATAGAATCTGAAGTATCTTAATGTAAATGATCCGTGACCGTCCAGCTTCTTTAACCAATGGTCATTGGAGTAGCTGAGGATAAAGTCGAGTAAGAAGACCGTATGTCTTGAAAAACACGTATAAAACATTAAATGTATTTCATAAGTGATGTAGCAAAAATATTTCATTTGAATTGGTCTTAAATATAAGTCGAAAGCCAATTATCGATGTGGCTTTCCTCTGGCTTTTTTTTTTTCTTAATGATAGTTCTCTTCCCTCCTGAAAAGCAATTGTTATATTCTTCGTTTTTTTTTAAATTTTAATCGAAATAAAATACGCAGTAAAACCTATAGGGCAGTAGAGGTTCGAGGGTTGTGTGTTGTGTAGTGCAAAGGTGTCGTACACTAAGTGTGAGAAATCCTCTTGGGTGGGGACTTGAAATGTTCTCTCTCACAGGGATAATTCATCCCTAATTTCTTTGGGACTTAACATCCGCCATTTATGTCTTTGGAACTTAATCGATTGTGATTTACTGTGCCGGAACTACCAGATGTGCGTCGGCCAGGAAACAACGGCATCTCGATTACTGGTTTTTGGGTTTGCATACATTTCGTCAATCTTTTCACAACTGTGGGTCTTTTCGTATATCGATAAACCAGTTGATTGTGATATATATGCGTAAACGGTTAACGGTGCAACAATGGGTGTTTTTTTTTTGTTTTTAAGTAACGGAAGCCTCTCCAATCCTGTGCAGACTTCTACGCCCACTTGACGTAAGGTTGACTATTACGCTTTTACTTACACACAATTCACTGCGACCTCACTGAATCTCTTCCAGATTTATATATTATCAACAAGATTTTCTCTGGTGGATGACGTACAACTACTGAGGATACGACTCGTAAATTATAAATAATATTGGTTCTCTAATATATAATGCAAGAAAATATATCACAATACGCTTTCTGCTATAAGCTCAATGCCTGAAATAGTGTCGGAGAGATTTAGTCGATTGCATTGACCTCAGCGTTTAACTGGTATTTATTTCATCAAACCCGAATTGATAAAAGCCAAAGTCAGCCCAGGTGGCATTTCACCTCGAAATGTAAAGCCGGTGGATATAACACTATATATTTTAATCGGTGCGGCAACGATCCTACGAGCTTTTGGCTTTTAATATGTATGAATGCATTTATCTAAGATTGTCTATGATGTATTTAAACTGAAACTAAATAAAATCTATATTTTACAATTCTGCCATTTATAAGAAAGAGTCTAGTTGGCTGCAAAATTTAAGAAGTGACGAGTAAAAGAAAAAAGCGACAAAAGCAGATAATCATTTGAACAATAGATTTCAGGATAAATTCAAATGGAATTAGATACAAAAGCTAATCTGATATGCAGAAAAAATGCGTTTACAGTATTTGCTTATAAACCGATAAACCTGCAGAGAATGAAGCAGACAAGAGATACACTAACAGATATACTAGCAACTACAACAATAAAACATGTCATGTTGAATGAATTTGACAATAATGTTGCAACAGCTTGAAAGTACCGAAAGCGTGCAATTATTCACAGCCATTTAAATGACAAGTTAATTTTGATACAAACTGACAATGAAACCCCCCATTGGTTCATCAATTATAGTTTTCTTTTAGAAAATATACATAATGATTGAAGGTGGGTTTATATTTTTGTTATTCCTTTGTATTCTCTTGATTTCCATATATAGTTGGCACTGTGTTGAAGTT
>JACXVO010036807.1:171152-182382 GCA_015501135.1 Hapalochlaena maculosa
CACAAAGAGATACATGATAGGGAAAAGCCCTATCATTGTGAAGCCTGTGGAAAATCTTTTATATCTAACAGTGTTTTAAAAAAACATCAAAAAACACACAGAGGAGAAAGACCTTTTCATTGTGAAATCTGTGGGAAATGTTTCAATAAAAATTTTGATCTCATTATCCATATACGTAGTCACACTGGAGAAAAGCCGTATGTTTGCAATATATGTGGAAAATCATTTGTCTCTGATAGTAATTTAACCAGACACCAAAAACTACACACTAGAGAGAGTTCGTTTCTCTGTGAAATATGTGGAAAATCATTCATAGTAAACTCGAATCTTGTTCTTCACAAATGTGGTCACACTGGAGACAAATTGCATCACTGTGAGATATGTGGAAAATATTTTATCAAAATTAATGATTTAAAGAGACACAAGAAAATACACACAGGAGAGAAACTGTATAAGTGTGACATATGTGGGAAATGTTTTACTGATAATTGGAGTCTTGTTATCCACATACATAGTCACACTGGAGAAAAACTGTTTCACTGTGAAATCTGTGGGAAGTCATTCTCTTTTAATTCTAGTCTTGTAGTCCACAAACGGAGACATACTGGGGAAAAACCCTATCACTGTGAAATATGTGGGAAGTCTTTTGCTTCGAGCAGTGATTTAAACAGACACAAAAAAATTCACACAGGAGAAAAACCCTATCATTGTGAAATCTGTGGGAAATCTTTCATTGACAATTCTAAACTTTCCATACATATACGTAGTCATACTGGGGAAAAACCATTTGGCTGTGAACTCTGTGGGAAAGCTTTTGTAGTTAATGGGGATTTAAGAAGACACAGTAAAATCCACACTGGAGAAAAACCCTGTTCCTGTGAAATCTGTGGGAAGTCATTCACTCAGCGTTCAAGTCTTGTTATCCACATACGGAGCCACACTGGAGAGAAACCTTATCATTGTGAAATCTGTGAGAAATCATTTGTGTCTCAAGGGGATTTAACAAAACACAAAAGGATACACAGTGGAGAACGACTGTGGTAGAAACTTCTGCAATAGTGGGAAGCTTTGTTTCTTGCATTCTTTTAACAAGGTACAACAAGACATTGGAGAGAAGTCTCATATCTGTAAAGTGTGAGAAACTCTTTTAGTAAAAGTCAACTTCCATTCCACCAACAAACATACACCCATGTGAGAAGTTTTATAAAATAATATATGAGGAATCATTGATGGTGAAGTCAGTTTGCATTTTTAATTCAGAATTGAATACAGACTGGAAACAAAGATTATCCGTGTGAAATATATTAAGAAACCCTCTTTGAGTTCGAGTCTTGTCATTCCTAAATACACTCTGAAGAAAGATTTATTCCCTGTCGTTTGTCATTAAAGTTTCTTACGGAAACAGAATTCATTCGTCATGACTGGAAAGATGTGAAATTTGGAAATTATTTTCATTCAGAACTCGTGATGTTAAACATAATTAAAGGAAAATATTTTTGAGAAATTCCATTTATGAATTTGGGTTGCAAAATTTGTGTATTGAAACGGGTATTGTTAATATTTCGGGAGGATCATTTAAAAAAAAGATTTTTTTCCAAATAAACACACATTTGTTCTTCGCTTGTTTATTACTGTTCTTATTTTGTCTTATGTCCATCATCCAAGATGAAATGGATTCAGTGGGGGCAGGATGACACACATTGACAGAAAGGGCAGCTGAAGAGGTCACAGGGGTGCAACAAAAAATTTCCAGACAGTAAACCAAAAAATATAAGAAAAGTGTGTTTATTTAGCAAAAGAAAAAGGAAATGACCATCCCAAATTATAACAATATTATTGTGAAGATTTGTTGGGCACATTCTTTCTGAATAAAAATAAATTTATGCACAAATAAAAATCTTATCAATTTTTATTTTTAATGAAAATATAATAACCATCATTATGATACTTATATTTATTGATGTTAGGAAGGGCATCCAACCATAGAAACTAAGCTAAACCAGTCAGGTGCTCGGTGTGGCAAACCATCCTCCAAGTCGAAATGTCGAAAATGTCTAACCCATGCCTGCATGGACAACAGACGCTAAATTATAATGATGAGGATGATAATCAGATAGTATTTTCTGGAAAGTGAAAATACTTTTATTCCAAAATCACTGGGAAAATTATTATAAAGTATTGTTTAGTAAAATTGCCTACATACATAATGGAGTCAAACCTAAAGGTAGTAGTTTCCCCATCTTGATGCATCTCAGCTATATTCCACGAGGAACACTTTTGGAGGCTGGTTGCCCAGTAACACGAATTTACCTGCATAGATAACATATGCTAAATGATGATGATGATGGTTGCAGCTGTTAAAAATAATTCTAGCAGCACCAGTTCCACTTATTGTAAATATTGCCAAGGCTGCAATATTGATAGTAAATATTAGGTTTCAGGACAAAAATGATAATCTTTAAACCCACTAAAGAACCAATCCCTGGTTATCCCAAGTTAAAACAAAAAGTAAATTAAAATGGCAGATGAGAGAAGAAAGGTTCATTTTGTAGCTTTATAAGGAGCAGCTGCTGTGTCCGTAACATCGCACACAGTATTTCAAGTCCTCAAGGTTTTCCGATGACAATAACCAATTCAGTTGATATTCTGTACTCGGTGAGACTTGTACTCGGTGTGAATCTCTAGATTCCACCCAAGTCAATGGTATGACGGATATTCCTATTATAAGGTGAGATGAGGCCCCGCACATGGCCCTCATGTCACATCATGCACGTAGCTTAGGACTATTTGACAGTATACCTTTCATAGTATTGACACCAGAATCCCACCTCTCTGATTCATGCAGACACGCATGGTTGTGTACATAACCACCTTATTTTCCCATTCTGGTAGAGTTCTTTCAGATATCCAATTCCAAGTATTTAACAACCAACGTAGGACTGCTTTTCTTGTAGCGTTTAGGACTTCATTGCTGGATCTGTCTGTTCTTAGTGATTTGTTGTTCTTGGCAGTGTTGATAGCTTTCATAAAGTCCTCTTCTGTGAAAATCTGTGCAGAGAGAGAGAAGACAGTGTCTGGTGATCACCAGTTGACTTAGCATTAAATCCATATCATTGGTCAATTGCAAATAAATATGTTTCCATTGTTTGAAATGTGCTGATGCTTGTGGGGACAGGATGTCTGCTGTAAGCAAACAAATCCAAAAAGCTTAAATTCAACAATTTTTTATTTGTGGAGTGAGTTGGCTAAATCAGTGCTGGAAATGGTGAGAACAAAGAACAGGAGTCCACTCGGCTTAAGCAAGTTGGGCGCTTGGCAAAGTGTGCAAATACTGCTCAAAAAAACAACCAATAAAAGGCCACCACATAATCTGCTACAGTACAGAAGAAAAGCATTTGATGATGATGTGTGAGATTCCAGGAAGAAATGAGTATTGAAGAGCTGCAATTTGCATGTTGATCTCTCTAACATCTACTATGCATGCCCTTTGTTGTTTTTCAGAATTATGTTTAAGACGAAATGTAGTGCAAGGTGATATTCTCTGATGGGGTTTGTTAGTGATTGATTTAATTTTGTATGAGTTTATATTTTCATTTAAAAGGATGAGAATTGGTGAAATTCCTGAATCCTTTCGTACCTTCGGGCTTACGTGCACCACCTTTGATTTCTCTTACATGGGATCTGATACAACGAACTAATCAAAACAACCAGCATTGCCCGGATTAAACAGTTGGTAAACTGATGAACAAAGTACAACTGAAGATATTGATTTACTTTTATAGTCTAGCTTCTTTACTAGCCACGAAGGGCCGAACACAGAGGAGACACCACAAGTGTTTGAGGAGTATTATAGAAAGTGGAACAAATTATATGGTGCAATTTTCCTAAGACTTTGAGAAAACACATGGAACTTCTTTCATGCAGAATATTAGCTCTAAATGCCACCATATGGAAATCACCATGTGAGATGCACTGTTTTTATTGGATTGCTCTAAGAAGTTTCACTATTAAAATTAATGTAAAATGGTTGATGATGATGACGATAAGACATGTACACCCACATGAAGGGAGCCAGAAAGTCTGGCTGAAAGAAAATAGAGGAGGATCGGTTAACTAGGATTTTATTCAACAGATTCCACCCCCTCCCTCTCAGGTTTGCAGAGTTATTGCAGAAGTTCTTTAGATTTTCTAAGCCCTGTAAAAGAGCCCAGGAGGTTGGGGCCACCTACCAGGCTTTTCATGATACCCTTAAAACCAGGAACTTTTCAGCACGCCCTCATACATGTGAATGCACACACTCATATACACATGCATGCATGCACACATACACATGCATGTGCACACATACATATACATATGCATGCACACACACACCCACCACTCTGGTGTTTGACAAGATTATTGTTGTTATTCCTATATATCCTCCTCCTCCTCATCATCATCATCCTTTAATGCATGCTATCCCTACTGGCATCACTTGGGCAGCTTGGTAGGATTTGGTGCCAGGTTCTATAGCCTGTTTTTGTTTGGTTATTACAACAGGATGCCCTTACTAATGCCAACCCCTTTTCAGAGCAGACAGAGTACATTCTATATGGCACTAGCCCCAATGATCTGTTTTTACATGGTACCTTGGTTTTAGGACCCCAGTTCTGTTGTGGTGGAGAGGTCTTCTCGAGTACACCAATGTGCCACATATCTCAATCCTCTGCTGTCACCTTCATAAGGTTCAGCATCTGATATTGGGCTTCAATTCTCCATCCCATGTTTTCCTGGGTCCCCTTCTTCCCTCGCTCATTCACATCACATAACCAAACCAGTGCAGTCTCCTTGCTTGCACCTTGCATATAATCTCATATACCTAATTTTTCTCTCAATATTCTAAAGCTCTGTTGCACATGTTCACCAACATTGCACATTCAGCAGAGTATACAACTTCACTCCTCTCCAGCCTTTACATGTCCTCTGCAGTTCATATACACTGTATCATACTTGCCAATACAGGTAAAAGCTCTATGACTTCTTTCCATCTTATTCTATCAATTATTTTCGGTACATCCACCTTCACTGCTAATTAGGTGACTAAGACCTCTCGTGGAGTAACGTCAGGCTGTTACTCATGTCTTGATGTCACCATGTGGAACACAATCACTTCTACAGCAGACCGCAACCAGACAAGTCTTATGTGTTAAACTCACAACCAATGGCATGACATTCCTGCCAAGAAGCAGAAAGAAAAATACTTCACTCTCTCTCCCTTGTAAATAAGCAGCAGCTATCAATAAACCAGCTTTTGTTTCTACCTATCATCGCATTTTTCATAATTTTATCTTAATATAACAGACTGAAGCCCATCAAACTTCCATACGTGTTCTACCACTCTTTCCCAGTCACTGCAACACTTCGTTTATAATTTCAATCACCACAAATGGTACTTTTCCATTAGTTTTAAATACAGGCACACAATTTTCACTTATTTGAGAGCAGACGTCAGTCTTCTTACATAGACCTACGTTTTCCGATAGAACTTGAAACCTTTTTTTCAACTTTCTATTCAATTCCTCAGATGATTTATTTTTAACAAGACAACCATTGATGTTTGTAGCATAGATTCCAATACGTACATATAACATTCAAACATAGCAGCTGACTTTGTTCAAAACCATTCGGCAACCTCCATCTCCTTCGTCAGCATCTCTTTGTACACAATTCAACAAGCAACTCACCCAGGTTCCAACATTTTACAGTTTATGAATTCCTTCACCATGGATCAACAGCGAATATACAACCTGCAAGAACTCCTATACCAAGTGACCCAGGCAGCAGCATTATAGCCATAACTTCACACATGACGTACCACAACCAACTCCACATCCTGGTCGCAACTTCTCGATACAGCATTTCAATTACTATGTACAATTGATTACAAAACGATCTTCTCATTCTTGTGTCAATGAATATTCTTTTAACTTCTCATTATAGACTCATTCACTGTCTTCTTGGAGGTGCAATGGCCCAGTGGTTAGGGTAGTGGACTCACGGTTTCAATTCCTAGACCGGGCATTGCATGTTTTTATTGAGCAAAAAACACCTTAGCTCCATGCAGGAGGTGGTGACAAACGCTGCTGTACTCTTCCGCCACAACTTTCTTTCACTTCTATCTTGTCTATCCTTGTTTGTCCCCTCTCTATATATAGCCCCTTGTGGGTAATAAAGAAATATATACTTATAGGTACACATACATACATCCCTGCCTATTCACACATACACGTCAATTATTCAGCATGTGACACACACACATTGACACATCACTGTATTTTCTCTTAAGCCTTCTACTTGGTTGTCTCTCTTCTTTCCCTCTGGCCTCTACTTGTACATCCAATTCCTATTTATTGTAAGGGCTGTGTGATGTACTAAAGGGACATTTTCTTCACCTCACATCATGCAGTCCTTTACATAGTTTTGCAGTAGAGACATACAAGGAGGTGCCATAACTCAAATAGCTTCAACCAATCTGAACCAAACAGATTGATTCTATTCTCCACAATGAATATTTTTGCTGTGTTTCTCCTTGAAATGTGATATCTACTCACATTTCACACATCTGTGTTTTTGTGGAATCATTCTCTTGAATTTTTTTTTCACGTTATGCTTCAGGTTTACCATTATTCGACATTCTTCTGCAAAGGTCTGTAGGGTTAAGTCTTGATTCGTTTGCTCCATGTTTGAGAAAATCTTTGCACAAAGTCACAGTCGTCCACCTGAGCTACCTTGCGTAGTAATAGCCTCGCTTTCTTCTCATCCTACCATGACTTACAATCTTTGCAGAAAATTTTCTCATACCTTCTGTTAAAAATTTCTTCATACGCAAGAAATGTAATACCCTTGAAGTAAATCACTGTCAATAGTATTTCTCTTACACACATTCAAACACACACACACACAGTCTCCCATACACATTATATACACGGACATAACAAACATATAGATGTAGCAGGCATTATATCAATATCTAGAGCGGCAAAAATTCGCAGTGGCGATTGACTAAGATAACCGCTACCTATCTCGACCAATCAGTAAAAACCTCAAAAGCATAGCGTCCTGAGGCCACATACTTCAATAAAAAGCTAGACTTTTCATATTTCAATGTGTTTGGCATTTTTGCCACAGACCCATCAATGTCAATAGCAGTTTGCTAATCACAGAGAATTCTTCGTCACTGACCAGCCAGCAACATCAGCAGCAGTACAGAGAACTTCAACAAACCCCTACTACATCCTTACAAGTTCTACCGTCACCAACATTTTTCGCTACCAGCATCTCTGTCATTAACAACAACAACAATAGCACCTTCATCTTTCGTCACCAAAATGATCTACATAAACCATCCTACAACGATTTACTGTCGGATTCCACACTTATACAGTTGTAGCAGATGTGACGTCATGAGATCTGCGCATGCAGGTTCAGGACATCCACTTGAGTGGGAAAAGGAGATAATAAATCCAGTTGCAGTCCCACTCTTGGTGAGTGAAGAAACAACTGACAAAAGGATGAATTAATAATAACAATCCTTTCTCTCTTAACTGTTGAGGGTTCAAATAAAAGATTGGGAACAATAAATGATATTTTGCAAAACAAGTGGCATTGGAATGTGTAAAGAAAATCAATAAAAGCTATGAGAATTAAATCCCCAGGGGAGGGAGACTTCCAAAAGCTGCATATGGAAACCCCCACAAAGACCACAACCAAACTGACCTCTCTTTCTTCTACTCTTGATTTAGAGCCAAAGGCTTCGAGTAGGCTTGTCCACTTGGGCCATTCATGCAACATTCACCCCGATTTTGACAAAATTGACAGGGGGCAGCACCTCAATCTCCTTTTCAAGTGGAATTCGTAAAAGTTGATGAGGGTTTTGACAAAAGAGGAAAGTGTGTCTTCAACCTGGTCCACCACACCACCTCTTCAGCCAAGGCCGCCAGCCACAAGTGCCTAAGACATTAAAGAGTAGAAAAACCTTTATTACAAGAAATTAAAAATAAATGTCAATAAGTTGCACAAAAGATGGACTTTATTTGGTTAAAAGGAGAAACGATGACAAGGAATATTAGAAATAACACTCAGAAAAATCTATATAAATGGAATCGCTAATAGTGGGTCAGTCCACACAAAAAGTTCTGGAATATTCTGCCATCTCCAAGGCTTCAGAAGTATCCTGTTTCTTTCCAACTACTTCGAGTAGGCCCATCTAGTTCACCTGTCTTGCAAATATCTTCTACTTTTCGATAAACATACTAGAAGGCAACTAGACATTCAGCAGATTCATCTCACACAATACATTAACTGTCAAACACAAGCCTCTAAGTTGTTGCTAATAATGCACATACGCTGAAAGATTCATGCTGGAGGAGTTTCATCCTACTGCATGCAACAGGTTTGGCTGTTGGTGATTTGCAAGTCTGAAGAATCTGTCTTGAACAGCTAATGCTCCTTGAAGCACTGAAATTGGAAGATATCTATAATATTCAACCAGAGATTCTTTTAGAATGAATAGACTGTTCTCATTGGTGCCCAGAGTCAATAACCACAGGCCATTGTTGCTCATCCCTTAACAAATGCCCTACAGAAATTTTGAGTCATTTTCCTTGCTAATAGTTTTTTTTTCTTCCTGGCTGGTATAATGCTGTGAGTGCCTGGCAACATTCTAGATGCCAAACAGCCAACCTTGGTCCACACTTGACCTCTGATTGTAACTTGTGCAAAAAGATGAGCTGAAGAAAGACGTGTCACTGCTTGCCTTTGTTTTCATTGTTGGCATTGCAGTAATCTAGATACCTCCACAGATTGTGTCAGCCTCAGAGCATACAAACGTATCATCAAGATGGCATCCTGAGTAGGGGTTGACAGCAAATGGATTTCCTGACCAGAAGAATCTGAAAAAGCAAGTGCTCCAATCTGGCCAGAGTTTTTTTTAGGAAGAATGTACGATAGCCAGACAGTAGTACATCACTGAGGTGATGTATTTGTTACTTCCACCCAGCTTTACAAACACATCTCAGCCCGTTTTTGTGTAAGTCAGGGTACCCTGCTCGTGACCCTTTTCCATTTCCTAGCTTTTTGGAGGCCTTGTCTAAACCAGACTCCAAATACTTTCACTGGAGCTTCAGTCCAATGACAATTTTTGTCAACATACCTGTCCTAATTCATTGTGCTCCTGTACACCTGTATATACCAGGTGTTCTTTCAATACAGTGCTGATCAACTCTGTACCGAAAGTGTCTGATCCAATAATGGTGACTCATCCGTGTATGCAGACACGATTGTCTCTAGTCTCAGGGACGAAATCAGTAGCAGCAGAAGAGATTCTTCAAGAACAATGAAAGAAAATTCTATAAACAGCTGAATAATGGAGAAGAACATCAAGAAGATGATAGAACAGATGCTGGAGTAGCAAGTAAATTCTAAGCAGAAATCCGGAGCATAAAAACAGATTAGTTGCGTAAATTTAATAAAGAAATGGAATAGGAAGCACAACGAGAAAATATAACAATTATGGAAAGAGATAATCCAGAAAAGCCCTAAAGTGGAAATTTCCTAGGCTAGATGGTGTCTGAGGATTCTGGTTCCAAACTCTCCCAAATATACACAACTATATTTTACTGACTGCATAGAAAATGGAAACCAACATGGACGACAGCAATGATACAGAAGGACAAAGAAAAGAGAGACGAAGTCAGCAACTATAGACCTATTATTTGTTCCTGACTACTCTAAAAGTTATTAACTCACAGCAACTGAAGAGTACAGTTTTCTGGAAAAGGAGGATTTATTGCCAGAGGAATATAAGGATATAGAAAGAAGTAAAAGTGGACTGCTGATCTGCTATGTACAGATAGCTGGATATTAATAAATGAGCTGTTTGATTGGATAGATTCCAGGAAGGCTTACGGCCACAGCTGGCTCTTGGGGAACCTGAGGAGGCTTGGAATTATTGTAAAGATAAAATGCTTTTTGGAGAAAGAAATGAGAGAATGGCAAGTAGAACTGGCATGTGAAAATGGATTTCTAGGAAATGTGAAAATATGCAGGGGCATTTCCCACGGAGTCTCTCTCTGCTACTCTTTGTCATTGCAATACCTCCTCTGAGAGGATCTGGACCCAAGTTCACCAGAACCTCAAGCTATGGGGAGAGAGAGAATTAGACCCTGTGATTCAAATAGTAAGAGTATTCTGTAAGGGTATTAGAAAGCAGTGTGGAGTCAATGAATGCCCAGTGATAATTATCGAGTGAGGCTGGACGATAATCACGGATGGCATAAGAGTAGCATAAAATCATCGGATCACCGTGGAAAGCCAGGGATGCAGCAAAATGATAGAGTAAGGGATGGAGAAACGAGATAGTCAGTAAAGAGTACAAGAAGAGAATTAAGGGGATGCTCAAAAAGAAATTAAATCAAGGAAATCAATAAATACATGAGATAAGTTGCTCCCTTTTTCAAATGGACAAATAATGAGCAACAAAACCTGGATAGAAGAGCTAGAAAGCTGTTGCCAATCACAACACACACCAACCTACTAGCAATACTGACTGACAAACTATATACCAAGAAAGATATTTATCTTGGCGTTCAAAAACCATGTTGGTCAGGGTAAGGTAACAATACTATTGGCTGCGAGAGATACCCAGGAAGATACTGAAACAGAATTCAAGGAGAGAAGGAAGAACAACAGAACAAGCAGAAGGAAGAAAATAAAATTACTTTGTCCTTGTATTGCGTGAATTGACTATGTTGGATGTAAAGAACACTGAATTTGGCTAACCAAAGGGAAGCCCAAATGAGGGATCAGACAAAACGCTAATTATAGTCACTAAAGAAGAAGCAATTAAAACAAATTTGAAGAGAAAAATGAACAAAGCTCAGACAGCAAATGTGGAATGTGCAGAAAAGGAGACGAGCAAACTGGCAGTGGTAAACAAGCTGAAAAAGAGTCTGATCAAGATCGTGCTGTGCGGGTGTGGCTTCAAAACAAGAGAAAAGTGGTACGAACACAAAGTGAAAACTGTGAAAGAACGGGAGAATGAGACTTCCTCATAAGGACTGATCAAGAAAACTAGACCTGATAATAGCAGACAAAATATGAAAAAGAAAACAAAAAACAATGCAAGATCACAGAGTTTGCAATTCCCTTTGGTAGCAGACTTGGTGCAAGAGAAACTGACCCCCCCCCC
>JACXVO010036807.1:324543-334938 GCA_015501135.1 Hapalochlaena maculosa
GCGTTTGTTATTTTACTTGTGTAGTGCAATTCTACACCACAACACTTAGCTTATGGGAAAAGAGTGCTTGAATGAAAGGACTTGCAGACGACGGTTCACAAAATTCAGAAATGGAGATTTCATCCCTGAAGATGAAGATCGAACAGGGTGTCCAGTTGAATATGATGATAACCTTCTTGAGTCAGCATGTGAAGAAAATCTTGCATTATCAGTCAAAGAATTGACAATAAAACTTAGTTCAAACCTCACAACTGTTCACTGTCATCTTCAGCAACTTGGAAAATGAGTAACTCATGAATTGTTTGAAAGCAACTGCAAATCCCAAGCTGACATCTGCTTCTTGCTCCATTCTCAAACTCATTTCACCCTTTTTGGATAGACTTGTAACTGGTGACAAGAAATGAATCTTCTATTGTAATCTTAAACATTGTAAATAATGGCTTGGTAAAGGGGAAGAGGCCCAACCACAACCAAGAAAGGAACTTCATGAGAAAAAAGGTTCTTCTCTCTATCTGATGGGATTGCAAAAGAGTAATTCACTTTGAATTGTTACCACCTAATTCAATAATCAACGCTCAAGTCTACTGTCAGCAATTCGAGTGGTTGGACCAAGCTTTGAAGAAAAAAAAAAGACCCGTTTTAGTGAATCAAAAAGGAATAATCACATCCCAGAAGAGCGAAGAGCTTAGTTGGGAAAATATTCCTCATCCACCTTACTCTCCCAAGCTTGCTCCTTCAGACATACCATTTACAGGAAATAACTTTCACAAGCCAGGAGGAGATCGAAATTGACATTGCATAGTTCTTCGCTTTAAAACCAAAAGAGTTTTACATTAATAGGATTGATCAGCTTATAAATAGATGGAAGGAAGTCATAGAAAATTAGGGAAGGTACATTGAGGATTAGATATGGATTACATACAAAGTTTTGGTCACTTGTTTTCTTTATTCAAAAATCGAACTGAACTTATGGGATAACTTGATATATACACACATTACAGATGATAAGGACAACAAATACCTAACGCATGTGATACATCAAGTCATCTAGAATATTTAATGTGGTGAAGTCCTCTGGGCGTCCTCATCTATAACTTGGAATATCCTAGAAACATCTAGAAGACTAAACTTTCCCATAATTAAATATTGTAAATAACTTCAGGTACCTGGTTTGCCTTCTCACTTTTGCTGTCTTTTTGCTTCTTATATAATATGTACCTTCCAACTCAAAGACCAATGCAGATCCATAGCTCCAGGTTCAGCCTTAAACTTGGAACCTAATGGATGACCAATTGCAGCACTTACTTAGCTTACCTATTGATTTAGATCACGGTGAACCAAATTCCTCAAATTCTATCATTTTTATCTTTGCTTAACGTCTTTTTACCATGCTGGCATGGGTTGGACAGTCTGGCTGCACCAGGTTCCAATCTGATGTTGAAATGTTCCTACAGCTGGATGCCCTTCCTAATGCCAACCTCTGTGAGTGTAGAGGGTGCTTTTTACATTCCACCAGCACGGGAACCACTCAGGTGACTCTGGCATTGATCACATTGAGATGAGTACTTTTTACATGCAACTAGCACAGGAGCTAGTCAGCGATCACTGGTATCAGCCCTGTTCAGATGGTACTTTTTACATGTCATTGGCATGGGAGCCAGTCAGGGGTCGTCACTGGTGTCGATCACTTTTGGATGATGCATTTTAGGTGCCAGCAATCGTGGGGCACAGTCCACAGCTATGATTAGGGTTTTACTAGACTCAATTTACTGCTCTCCACTAAGACTACCCTACAGGACAACCATCTCTACATCACTTACAACATACTGAGTCCTCTCTTTTTCTTTAACTTTATCTCATTACCCCCTTTACACTTCTGGGATACCCCCTAACCTTTCACTCCCTTGCTGCACTCTTTCCCCACCCCATCTACAAAGTTTTCCTGGCATTCATTCTTTTTCCTGTCTCTATAGCATCCTTCATTATCTCCTTTGTATCCTGCTACCTTTTTTCCTATCATTTCCTCTTTCCCAACTTCTTTACCTTTGCAAAACCCTAATTCTCACCTTTGCCCTTCTTTCACTGACTCTCACATTTATTGCCCATTCTTGTCCCCTTTCTCTCAACCCTATTCATACTTGCCCCTTATGTTGTCTCCCCTTACTCAAGTTGCTCTATCCACTATTTCTCAACAATCCCTGTCCATAGTCCCCGATCCTCTTCTTTTACCCATGCCATCACTTAGACATCAAAGTTCAACACAGTCTTCTCTTGCTTGTCAAACAGTTCAGCCTCTGCCAGAATGGAAACCTGATGCTAAATGAGGATAACGGTCACTTTCTAGTCAAAAACTGAGGATCCTGACTTCCAGGGACTCTTTTTCAAAAGTGCTTCATGAACACCTGAAATCCACCTTATTCCAGTTTTCTGTTACCAAAAGAACAAGTAATGGTTTGATGAAACACAACCAAGAAATCCAAATCTTGCCAGTTGTGAAGAGACCCTCCCACCAGATCTACTTTTTGGAGAGCAGTCTTCTGCTTTCTGCACAGCAGACTTCAGCCGAGGTTTTGAAAGATTCAGAAAATGTTGTGGACCAACTTTGATTACTACAAAGGATGTTTATGAGGCTCAAAAGGCAAAGGTAGTGTATAACACCTGGCACAAAATTCAGAGCTCCTTGTGCAATGCAGATGGACAGATAAATTGTTTACAATAACCTTTTAGTGTACAAATTAGTCTCTCCAAATGTAATGCTTATTTGTTCACATTATTTTGAATTATTCAGCTTGCTTGTAACTTTATCACTTTATTTCAGCCTGAAAACTGCGGTCATACTGGAGCACCACCGTTATAACTTCTTTTGTTATATACAGATTTGAAATTTTGTCTGTGGGTGCTTATATACCAGTGAATTATAATTATGTAACTTTAGCTGATCTTTCTGATTAAATTTAACATTTATAGGATGGTAAATTCAATTAACATGTGTAAAAGCAATAACATTATGGATAAACAGCTAAAATAGAAATTCTAAGCAAGTTCGGAGTGGCCGTTATTGCCATGCAATTGGCATCCGTGTTGGTGGCACGTAAATCCTCTATAACCCTGTATCATGCGAATGGCACACATGTGGGTGTCAGGCACATAAGATCACCAAAATCACAAAGCACAGTTGAGGTGGTCGTTTTTGCCATGCAATTGGCATCCGTGTTGGTGGCACATAAAATCACCAAAACCCCCTGTGTCATGCAAATGTCACATATGCAGGTGGCAAGTAAAATCAACCCCACACTCTCTGAGTGGTTGGCATTAGGAAGAGCATCCAGCCGTAGAAACCAAGCTAAACCAGACAGGTGCCCGGTGTGGCCATCCAGCCTGCCGGTCCTAGTTGAAAACGTCCAACTCATGCCTGCATGGACAACGGATGCAAAATGTTGATGATGATGATGATCTTACCTGTTTGATTTGTACTACTAAAATTATCCCAGATCTCATCTGCCAACAATTTTACATTTTACAAGATGAAGTAAATTATTTTGAATTAATTGAAATACAGGTGTAATTAGTACAAGATTTTATTCTTTCTCTATATTTCATTCAAACATTTTCATTGAAAATTAACTACAAAACTGTTTTACAAGTCAATATAGCATTGACTATGCACTCTTATATGATTTAATGAATACATCTACATAATAGAATGCATCTAAAATAAGAGATCGTTAACATAAATAATACTTCAACCTACAACTAGAATTCTGTATTCTACAAATAAAATGGTTAGAGAATAACTTAGGATTAAACCAACTTTACTCAATGTTTCCCTATTATTAAGAATATATTTATAAAGAATTAAGTTTGAACAAAGCATTCTGAGTGTCACTGCCCTAAAGAGATTGAGAAACTGTGAGGATATCCGGCCAGACTTGCCTGTCCAATCAGTGCCAGCTTGCAGAATGGGTACTAAAACACTGATGAGGATTTACAAGGTTTGCTGATGTCCCGAGTTAAAGATTATAGCACACTGATAGATTAATATTAAGTTTAGTCCTCAAGAAATGATAAAAATTATCTGAAAATATACCAACAATTAACCTATTCTTTTGAACACACACACACACATATATATATATATTCTTTTACGTAGTTCAGTCATTTGGCTGTGACCATGCTGGAGCACTGCCTTTTAGTCCAGCAGATCGACCCCAGAACTTATTCTTATGTAAGCCCAGTACTTATTTTATCGGTCTCTTTTGCCGAGCCGCTAAGTGTCGGAGACACAAACACACCAGCATCGGTTGTCAAGCGATGGTGGGGGGAGGGGACAAATACTGACACACAAACATAGAAAGAATATATATACGACAGGCTTCTTCCAGTTTCCATCTACCAAATCCACTCACAAGGCTTTGGTCGGCCCGAGGCTATAGTAGAAGACACTTGCCCATGGTGCCATGCAGCGGGACTGAACCCAGGACCATGTGGCTAGTAGTCAAGCTACTTACCACATAACCACCCCTGCACCTACATATATATATGTCTTCAAAAGAATAGGTCAATTCCACAAAAGTCAACATTGCTTTTATCCTTTCAATAAAATGCCAGTCCAAGAAGTCAGATTGATGTTGTCAACAAATCTCCTCCTCCCCTCAAAATTGCTGGCCTTGAGTAGAAATAAGAAATGATTAACAGACTTGGGTTAAAAAAAATAATAAGTTGGTAATGAAATAGATATTGCTTTATAGAAACGGCTGGTGTAGTGAGGTATAGAGTCATTACAATAAGCAGCATTCATAATTTAGATAAATTATTTTGCTAAACACATTAAAACATTCCTTTGGCACCAAATAAGATATTATCAATGAATATAGGCTAGAAAGTTTTGTGTCACTGGTCAGTTTAATGTAGAGCCAAAAATGTCTTGAAATTTAATCATTTCTGTTCAAAAAATTAAGATTCAAGACACTTCTAGAAACTCAAGGAACCTTCAATGAAAGGATATAAAATCCCAGAATTTCGAAGGATTTTCTGTGATCCATGGATTGCTACAGGAATTTATGGTGCTTGTCACTCAATTTTCACATTCCATGCCATAAGAAATGTCTATTTTGACATTTCCGATGACGCTTAGACACATCTAATAAATGACCTTAAGTTATCAACTCTTTTTCCTTGTTAGTTAAGGTCCAACAAACTAGCTAGTGTCAAATTAATCTACACCCTTGTAGATTTAAGAATAGTAATAAAAATGTTAACAATACATACCATATATACTCGTGTAATAGTCTATCCCATGCAAAAGTCGACCTAACTTTTTAGCCTAAAAATCCATGGATTTTACATGTACCTCGTGGAATAGTCGACCTCAGATTTTCAGGATATTACAGATAAAAAAATCTGGATGTCTACGAATCAAGAGGAAGAAAATCAGAACTATCATCTATGTTGTACTTATACCGGGGAAATCCCATTCAGCGATCCAGTGCTAGAAATCCTCCACTCAGAAATGAAAGTCTGAAAGGTTAATTAGGTAAATTTCTCACCCTCTGGTGAAGAAATTGTTTATAGCTGGAGTATATACACGAGTATATACGGCATTCTTTATCACTATGCCTCTCAAAATCACTTTTAGTTAATATGAAAATCATGAACTATGAATAAAAAGATATTTTAATTAAACCTGTCAGAAATTCCTATATGTAAAAATGTATTTATCAAATATATGTTTGATTGAACAATCAAACAACTCGTAACTGTTCTATATAAAGCTCCTATCGATTAAATATCTATAAATTCTTCCAAGTTAATTTATGTTATGGTTTGAAATACAAAATAATTGAATATAACTAATTAATTTTTTTGACTATATTTTATCAAATAACCTTCTGAAAGCTACAAATGTACATTTAACTTTGTTAAATAAAAATAAATTAAACACATAGCTTTATAAAAATGGGTAACATCAAATTAATTAACACTTAAACTTTCAAACCACAAAATCTAAAAATACAAATTAACTTAAACTGGTTCCCTCATCTTGAATTCCCTGTGTCTCATTCCCAGTACATTGTAAATCAGCCTGGGAACAATGACTAAAAGCTGAATGATTCAAACAAATCCCAGAGTTAAAAATCAGGTTTTATTTTAAATATTGTTGAATTCTTGACAACCAACCAACCAAACAGAAAATCTTAGAGTTAATTTAAATAGAAACAACAATAAAAATGTGTTTTAGTTTCCTAGCTAGAACAAATGTAATGTCTTGACAGGGTTGTTCTAATAGAAAGACTCAAATGTTTTTATCAGGAAACAAAACTATTTACTGATGTCAAGAGAGAATTCAAATTGGCACATCACTTGAGCAATTTGTCTGTTTTTGAGTGGGATTTGTTAAGATGCAGTTTATGTACTCAGGATTTTTTTCTGCAATGTCCTCAACATAAGGAAACACAAAACAGTAAAACTAGTGAGGTTTTTCTCCATCTTTAAGAGAAATGTAAATAGGTATGTGCATCTTGTGAGATTTTAATGATTTGGTTAAGTAGTGGCAAATGGTTTTCTCTGTAGGAATTAGTCAAAAACAATATCTCCCTGTATTACATTATATATTTCTTTGGATGAATCAATTGGTAACAGCTGGTAAATCAGTAACATTCAAGAAGAGCCAACAGCATTGTTATCAGATGAAATTTCTTTAACAAACAAGATCTTCTTTTACCATGTTTGTAGTCTTTACACCAAGATTCTTCTCTTCAGTTCTCCTATTCATTTCAATTGGTTTCAAAATGTATGTGGTATTCATTTTTTTACTTTTTCTGTTGCCTTTTGCTTTCCTTGGGTTGCTTTAAGAAAGGGATTGATCTGTTCTGAGAAGATGATGATGGAAGACCTGCCACTAAATCAACGTAAAATGACTGGCCAGAACAATATATGAATGATTCTGTAGACTTTGTTGATGCTTGGCAAACTTGTGGCCCCCCTTCACGAACACTAAAAACCTGCACACTGGTTCATGTTCCATGATGTTGGGTATTTTCTGCCATTTCTATAGGCAAACTCTTAGAAAAGCTTTCCTACCTTCATTTGAAGGTGTGCATTTCTAGATATCTGTACTCTTTATAATAGAAACTCAAGAGCATATATCAATATTTATGCTTCTTCAGGGTATTTCACTAATACACCTGATTCTATGCCCAATTTCCATTAGCAACATCAGAGTTTCTAATTTTCTTTTCAAACATATAGAGGTCAACCATTTATAGTAAAAAATAATAATAATAATAATAATAATAATAATAATAATAATAATAATAATAATAATAATAATAAAGAAAGCTATTTTCCAACATGAAGATTTATGTTTGAAATAAATTTATAACAAATTTAAATTGATATTGTATATTCTAATTTTGTAATTAAACAGTACAGCTAAACATCTACTCTAATATTGGGAGAGAATTCTAAAGCTTGATACTAGGAATCACCAATTTTCTCTTCCTCTGTACATTACCATAGAGTTAGAGAATCTTATGCCCCTTTAAAAAGCAAACAAAGTGATTGCTGTCTGGACAAGAATTCTATTGAAACCTTAATTTCCCCTTATACAGCACCCCAATTTTTTTTAATTCTGAAAATTTGTAACTTTTTCATAATGAAAGTAAGAGTACCTCTAAATAATATTTTTCACCTTAATTTGTGTCCTTCACGTTGCACAATGTACAACAAGACTTCAGTTAAGCAGAGCTTTCACAATATATATTTCTTTACTACCCACAGAGGGGACAAACAAGGACAGACAAGATAGGTAAGTGAGAGAAAGTTGTGGCAGAAGAGTACAGCAGGGTTCGCCACCACCCCCTGCCGGAGTCGCATGGAGCTAAGGTGTTTTTCGCTCAATAAACATACGCAATGCTCGGTCTGGGAATTGTAACTGCAATTCACAATATAAGTTAGCAGACGTGTTGGCTTGAGAAGAGGGAATGGCAGTCAGTCTGTGGCTTCCGGAAAAATAATTTTTATTTGTAAGGTCCAGAATACATAAGATATTGCATATATATATATATCTATATTCTATTATGATATGAAGAAATATCTTCTTCCATAGCTTGTGTATACATTTGTAACACAATAACTGTAATAGTGATGCTGTCCCTCAATATTAGAATAAATTTCTGTTATTTACCCATAAATGTCAAATAAATCAACACTATTAAGCTCTTTATGAAAATATGTCAAACAGGATATGGGCAATTCTGAGAGTACAGCCATCAAAAGTAGTAAGCTATCTCATTAATTTTAGTTCTGGTTATAGTCATCAGCAAATTCATGTTGACAGGCTGTTGTCACATTATTGCATCCTTCTTGTGTGAATACATCCATAACCTCTTCAATTGAAACAGATCTTTTTATGACATTGAACAGTTATTTTTTTGTCCATACACAAGCATGTTTTGTTAAGTGACTATTTTGAGAGAATGATTTACCACAAATGTTACAGTGATATGGTTTCTCTCCTGTATGAATACGTTTGTGTTTAGTGACATCACTGTTTTGAAGAAAAGATTTACCACAGACATCACATCGATATGGTTTCTCTCCTGTATGAATACGTTTGTGAGTAATTAAAGTACTATTTACAGCAAATGATTTGCCACAGATATCACAGTGGTATGGTCTCTCACCTGTATGAACACGTATGTGAGTAGTTAATTCATCATTTCGATAAAATGATTTACCACAGACATTACAATAATATGGCTTCTCTCCTGTATGAATGCGTTTGTGAACAGTTAACTCATTTCGAGAGAATGACTTACAACAGACATCACACTGATACGGTTTTTCTCCTGTATGAATGCGTTTGTGAGTAGTAAGATTACCTTTCTGAGAGAATGACTTTTCACAGATATCACAGCGATATGGTGCCTCTCCTGTATGGATACGTTTGTGTGTAGTTACATCACTACTTCCAGAGAAGGATTTACCACAGACATCACACCGATACGGTTTTTCTCCTGTATGAATACGTTTGTGAGTAGTCAGGTTACATTTGAGAGAAAAGGATTTACCACAGACGTCACAATGGTGAGGTTTATCCCCCGAATGAATACGTTTGTGGGTCGTTAGGTTGCCTCTTTGAGAGAAGGATTTATCACAAATACCACAGTGAAATGTTTTTCCCAACTCATTCGGCATCTCTTCAAGAAACAAAATTACATAGAGTAGTCACTTGTCCATAATCTTTCCTGTCTTGTCACAATAAATTAGTTCCTTTCTTGCTTTTTTCTTAACATTTGTATTTACTTTTCTATAGTTACATCGAATGTGACTTGTGTCAATACCTGAAGATACTACAAACTTCCTTGTAAATTTATCCAAGTTAAATTACAATCAAAATCATCTTCTACACATTCAAAGCAGTAGAGAAATGATGACGATAATCGCATTTCAAACAAATTCTACGGTAAATTTATAGAATTTGGGTTTTATACACATCTTCCTTCAGTTTGTAAAAGATGATAGATATAGCCGATGCTTCACATGTAAAATGGTTTTATAATAATGCCATCTGATGTTCTGAAATAAATGAGAAATAGTGAGAGATGTAGAAGATACTGAAAATGTAGAGATTCAACTAAAGATTTTTCTATATTTATATATAAACAGTTAACTGAACTCAATATGTCCCAAAGGAGTCAAATATACAAATAATGAATGAAAATTAAGTAAAACATAGCGGAAAAAGTGTAGAAAATAAAAATAAACACAGCAAATGAAAAGAAATTGAATGTTTCTCCTGGTGTTGCTCGACTACAAAGATAACATTGCTAGTGCGTCTTCTTGGCACAAAACCAAACTGCATCATTTCTCAGTTAATTCACTTCCTAATTAGTTTAGCTATGACCTTTTCTGTAACTTGGACCCACAATTTGATACTTCTGTAATTACTTGTCTGAGCTTTGCCTTTACTTTCTCAACAGTTAACTATAATACTGCTACACAAGTCATTGGATGACTAGACAACCTGATTAATCATATGAGTAACTAAGCTGTATCCCACTCCACAAGGTCTTTTAAGCATCTCAGCAGTAATTTCTGATCGGTCAGCTGGAGCACCACCTTTAGTCGAGCACATCAACCCCAGAACTTATTCTTTGTAAGCCCAGTACTTGTTTTATTGGTCTCTTTTGCCAAACTGTTAAGTGACGGGGACACAAACACACCAACATCAGTTGCCAAGTGATGGTGGTGGTGGTGGGGGGACAATTACAGACAGAAAGAGAGAGACATACAGAGAATATACATATGTATACAACAGGCTTCTTCCAGTTTCGATCTACCAAATCCACTTATAAGGCTTTGGTTGGCCCGAGGCTAGATGGTTGGCTGGTG
>JACXVO010036811.1:311296-323211 GCA_015501135.1 Hapalochlaena maculosa
CCATGCTTGCATGGACAACGGACGCTAAATGATGATGATGATGATTTAAATAAACACAGTTAACTATACAAATTCTGATAAGAAACCTTAAAATTGATCTAAAAAATATGAACAGTTTTAAGCACCTGACTTTTCCTATTAGGACTAACATGTCTAAGCACTAAATTAATTGACAATTGCAGTTATCTTCTACTTGCAGCTAGGCTGAAGTAATGCCTTGAGGAGTTGAACATTGCCTAACTACTATGCTAAGGAGACATAAATAAACCAACACTGGTTTCAATAAATGGTTGGGGTGATCTAAACACAGACACAAAGGAGGACACACACAAACATACACACAACAGGTCTCTCTTAGTTTCCTGCCTGCCAAATTCACTTAAAAGGATACTTGCCCAAGGCATTGTACAATGAGACAAAAACCCCATGACTACAAAACAAGCTTCTTAACCACACGTCTCTGCCTGTTCATGTAATTGCATAATTCTTAAAACCACCCCAAAATATTTTTGCGCTAAGAACAAAGATGATGACTAAGTGTCGTACCGAGATTCTTTTTCATTCGCCGCTCGCTTCTTTGCTGGAATATTTTCATCAGGAGATCCTGCTGTTCTTTTTCTTGCACTACTTTCAGCTTTGTTATTTGTTGGTGCACTGGACGATCGGTTTTGTGCAGCTCGGCGTGTTGTGCGTTTTGTAGAGCCATTCAAAATCTGTTTTGTAGGTGATAAAACTTTTAAAGGAGAATTTTTAGAAGTTTGTCGCTTGGGCGAGCGAAAGTCTGTTATTTTTGCTTGCATACCTGTCGCCTTTTTAGATTTGGCTACAGTTTTTGTTAATTTTAGAGGGCTTTTGTTTTTCTTTCCAGCTTGAAGTGTAGCTTTTTTCACTAAAGCACCCTTTTTTTTGACAGCAGCAGATGTCTGTCTCACAGCTCGGCTAGCTCGAGCTTTCTGTTCACTAGTTGATTCCTCACTCTTCATTTTCTTGTCACTTTGTGAAGATGTACTGAATGGTAGAGAAGAAAAAAACATTATTGTAATTAAAGGAAATTAATTATTCAACAACCCTCCCAAAAATCAACTGAGTAAAAACCATAAGATAATGAACAATAGTTTAAAAACACGATGTGATGTTATATATACTCAACATGTTAACTACCAAAGCCTGTTATTAGAGCCACATATTTCTTGTCACATTACATACTGTTTAATTATAGGGTAAAGTAATTTTACTTTTGCATTTTTACAATATTTCATAACTGAATTTTAACATTAATTCTTTAGTGCTTAAACCAGCCATATCTGGCCAAATTATTCTACCTGTGAGATTAATTTAAGAAAATGAGAATAAATAAACAATACATTTAAGAAAATAATCTGAAAGCGAATGGGTTAAGCATTCATATCTAAATATTCTTAAAACCTTGTCAAAAGATACAGAATAAAATACTTTCTCAAATTAGGAAAATGCCATGCGAGTAGCACATAAAAATCACCAAATGTGGTTGAGGTAGACCTTGGTACCATGCAGGTGGCACATAAAAATACCCCCACTCTTGGAGTGGTTGGCATTAGGAAGGGCATCCAGCTGTAGAAACCAAGCCAAACGAAACTGGGGCTTGGTGTGGTCACCTGGCCCTCTAATCCCACTTAGAACGTCTAACCCATGCTTATATGGACAATGGATGTTAAAAGATGATGATGATGATGTACCACTGGTGGTGCATATAACAGTGTGAATTTTATGGTAAACCATCAGATACTTGGTGGCCGTTAACATGCTAAAAATGTTCGCTTTTATATATTCATAAAAAGTTTCCATCACTTCCCTTTTTAATTGCATCACTCTGACAGAAAAAAATAGTAAGAATTTTTCCAACAGTACAGTAAAAATTTTATGGATTAATGCTGGTTGGAAGTAATTAATTGCATTTTTATAAGTGGCTCCAGTGTCGGTGGCACATAAAGATCACCAATATGTGACCATGGTAATTATTGCTGTCATGCAAGTAGCACCCATGTCGGTGGCACGTGAAGACACCAAACCCTTGTGCCATGCAAATGGCACACGTAAAGGTGGCACATAAAAACACCCACCACCACCACTCTCAGAATGGTTGACATAAAAACCAAGCCAAACCAGACTGGGGCTTAGTACAACCACCTGACCAGCCAGTCCTGTTCAGAATGTCCAACCTATGCTTGCTTAGACAACAGACATTAAATGATGATCATTTGATGAAACTCCAATAAACCTTTTATGAGATATTGTATTAACAGCTGAAATACTGTTTCACTCTAACAAGGCAACTCGTGCGAGAAAGAAAAACATATCTCTGACAAGCAAGTCTAAGATATGTTATACTCTTATAAAATTCTATTTTATTAGTTTAGCTGCCATGGAAATTTCTGATACTAACTAATCAAGAATCGTTATTACTAACTTTTAGCATGCAATTTCAGTGTACATAATTTAATTTTTCCCTTACTAATTGAAAACAAAAAACAAAACAACAACCTCATATGCTTACACCATTTAGAAATTCGAAAGTTAAAAAGTAAAAGAAAAGGTTTTAATTTTTCTATAAATGATACAATAATGAAAATGAAATTGAGGAAGGAGGAAATTTATGTAAACACACTGAAGAATCAATAAGCATTGGAAAACAGATTGTAGCAATGACTCGAATACAGCATTAACTTATAGCAATATCTGAAAAAGGAATTTTTATATTCCGAAATACAATATCAAACTATGAACAGCTAAATTACAAGTTATAGTCCATTTTGCATTGTTGTACCATTCAAGATATGATATATTTCAAAGGAACAATCAATATTGTGCAGTTTTAGAAATCCTTCAGAAATTAAAGGCAAGATGGAAATAAATTTTTTTTTTTAAATTAAAAATATACTTTTCCCAACAACATTCCCGATGGTGAAACACATTACTGGCTAGGAAAATATATTAAAGAAAATTTGTAAAAAAATCCTTAAAAATCAAACAAGCAATTCATGTTACTGAAAGTAGCATGTAGTGAGATTTTCTCTTGTTCTTTCACTTGTTTCAGTCATTTGACTGGCCATGATGGAGCACTGCCTTTAATATGTATATATACATACATTAAAAAAAAAATCAAGCATGGCAAATTTATTGTAAGTTTGCTTTACTTATTAAGAGTTTAATCTGTCTGAAATAATCATCATTCAGTAATCGAGATCAAGCTTTAGAGAGTTTGAAATATCCTTTTCTATACAAGACACAAGGCCCAAAATTTTCAGTTGATTAGATCAATCCCAGTATGCAACTGGTACTTAATTTATTGACCCCTGAAAGAATGAAAGGCAAAGTCAACCTCAACAGAATTTGAACTCGGAACTTAAAGATAGATGAAATACTACTAAGCATTTCACCCTGCATGCTAATATTTTATTTCTTTATTGCCTACAAGGGGCTAAACATTGTAGAGGAGACAAACAAGGAGGAGAGAGCCAGTTGATTAGATCAACCCCACTATCTAACTGGTACATAATTTATCGACCCCAAAAGGATGAAAAGCAACAAAATACTGCTAAGCATTTCGCCTGGCATTGTAACATTTCCACCAGCCTCACTACCTTTAGAGAGTTTTAAGTATTGGTAATAAAGATTGAATGCAGAAGAGATTTCAATTATAGTTTTATAAAAATTGATTATAATCTGTAGAACAGATTTATTACCAGTTGCTAGTAAATAAGGTGGGTTTTTTTTTAAAATAAAGAATATCTACCTTTCTTTTGCTTCATTTTCTTTTTCTTTCTTTTTCTTTGATTCTCGAGGACATGTAGGGTTAGGATTTACAACAGGTTTAGGGGAGGTCACAATAATTTCTGTTGTGGTGAACGGCACAGATGGTTTAGCAGTTACAGTTTTCTCAGACGTATTCATTAGAGTTGTCGGGGCAACTTTTTTCTAAGAAAGATAGGAAGAAAAAATCTTAAAAAAACACAATGTCCGAGAAAACTGAAAAGCACATTTCCACCTTGTAATAAAATTTGAAAACCGAATAACTATCAGCAAATGTAATTTAGGGGTCTTTAATCTTACCTTTCCTGTATCAAAGATGAAGTCCTTCGGGAGGTATAACTTGGTATTGCTATAACTCTGCAACAAAAACAAATAAAATAAATAAAAGATAACTTTAGAATCAAAGAGATTAAGCACAAAGCAAAATAAAAGGAACCATAAATCTATTGGTGCTATTCTGGTTCATAATATACTGCTTATCATTCTAGGAAAAGTGACTGAATTCCTTTCAAGTGTTGGGCCACACAGAGACGAAATGGTTGAGTTCCTTTTGAGTGTTGGGCCTCACAGAGGCAATGACTGAGACCTTTGACATGTTGTGCCTGAGAAGACCCATTGAGCCAAGCAAAATTGCAGTTGTGGAAGATACTGGTGTCGTGCAAATGGCATTTATGTGCCAGCTGAACATAAAAGCACCCATTACACTCCCAGAATGGTTAGCATAAGGAAGCGCCTCCAGCCATAGAAAACCATGCCAAATCAGATTGGCATCTCATGCAGCCTTCCAGCTTAACCCTTTTGTTACAACATTTATTTTGTGTTTCTTTAAATTAATTATAAATATAACAAAGAATTTAGTAAAATAACTTAATTATCATAAAGCTAGTGCCAGGAACACAAATTGTGAATAAGGTTTGGTGGAAGATTTTAATTCAAAACTAATGAAATCAAGACGTTTGTACTATAGAGCCAGAGCCGGTTTCAGGTAAGTTGGTCACAAAAGGGTTAATCAAACTGTCCAATCCATGCCAGCATGGACAACGGACATTAATGATGATGAAAATGTTCTTGAACATATTTCATTTGCCAACAAATTTTAAAGATTCTCAATAATAACAGCAAGATAAAGTTAGAATGAGGAGCTTTCTAAGAAGACAGTTTAACTTACATGATCTGGTTTGGTGAACAGTTTTATTGGAAGAACAGGCTCCATGACTGTATCTTTCAGAACAACATTTGATACCTTCGTCATCATCAATCCCAAAGCAACGTCACAAACAGCATATAATTTCTTATAAAATAAAAAAGAAATATATGTATATAACATATGATATAATTATAAACAGGGCAAATTTTAAATATTTCTCTGCAAACTGAAAAAATAATGAACAACCTTAATTGACTTTTGAATTTAATTGGGCTCTCATCAGAGGCCCCTGCATCATTCTGACAGTCTCCAGAGAAACTGCTTATATACTCAACAATTGCAGCAATTACTCTAAATAGTATTTTCTTATACTTCGACCAAACAATTTTTTGAACAACATAATTCTCATAAGCTAAGTAAGTCACAACATTGAGGAAGTAGACCAAATAGTATTTCAGGGAATAAACACATACACAGACATAAATACATAACTGAAGATTAACGGGAAAAGCCACATTAATTGTTACAGATTTACCCTTTTGTTACTGTATATATTTTGAGATGCTCTGTGTTTCTTTCAATCCTTTAGTGTTTAAACTGGCCATATCTGGCCTCTCACACCTACTTTGTAATGTCGTTTTTAAGATAGACAATCAATTCTTTGATATCTCAAAGTTACAAGATAATGTGAAATTAATTCAAAACAGCGTGAATAAATAAACAATACATTTGACAAAATAATCTGAATGCTAAAGGGTTAAATACAACAAATAACTTAGTTATCATTAAGCTAGTGTTAGGAACAACATAAATTGGTGGAAGATTTTAATTCAGAACTATGAAAACATGGCATTTGTACTACAGAACTAGAGATAGTCATGCAAGGGTTAACCATTTAGCATTCAGATTAGTCTGTTAAATATAATACTAACCCATGCTTGCATGGACAACGGATGCTAAATGATGATGATGATGATGATGATTGATTTGAATCTATCATGAATTATCTTGTAGTTTCAAGTGATTGATGATGTGGTAGTTTGTTTCAAATGAAATTGTAGAGCAAGTGTAAAAGGCCAGATTTGGCCAATTTAAACAAAGCAGCTTGAATGTTTTGGCCAGATACAGTCATAGTAGAGGGTTAAAGACTCCAGTTGTAATACCGTCCATCTCCATAGGTGTAATTTACTCTCACACACACACATCTGAAGTGGAGTTTCTTCATAATGACAGTTTCCCATTTTAATTACATTACATTAAATAAAATATTTAAAATAATTAATCTTGTATGATGTACTTTTGCTACTGATCTCATATTCTTCTATGTGTTTCAGCCATTTTATAGAGGCCATTAGCGGAACAAACCAACCCCAGGACTTATATTTTGTAAACCTAGTACTTATTTTATCGGTCCATTTTGCCAAACTGCTAAGTGATGGGGATGTAAACACACCAACACATATACATGATGGGTTTCTTTCATTGCCTACCAAATCCACTCACAAAGCTTTGACCAGCCTGAGGATATAGTAGAAGACATTTGACCAAGGTGCCACGCAGTGGGACTGAACCTAGAACCAAGTGGTTGCTAGGCAAGTTGCATACCACACAGACAAAATACCGATAATCGTTTCGCCTGACATACTAACATTTCTGCCAGTTTGTTGCTTTATACTGATGTGAGCTAAGAGAAAGAATACATATTTGTTTTTCACTAGTCTACATAAGAAAGGCAATTCTATAACTACTCCTAATGTGATTATACCTTATTCATTTCTTCATCCTCTGGGCCCTGTGCATCTTTAGTCTGTTTAATATCTTCAATCATCCGTCTGAAGAACGCGTAGTTATAGTCTTCACTCCGGCTCATCAATGGATCCATCACAAACCAAAGACATCTAAAAGTAAACAATGATACATTTCCAGAGATTTAAATATTAGAATCAAATTGAATTTTAAAAAATTTACATTTTTAATTTCGTTTTTAATAAAAAAAAAAAAGTTAATTATACTAACTCTTTAATGATATTCAATGCTTGCATGTGATCATGTGATTTGAGGTCAGGATCATGAGCCAACAAGTGAATTGTGTAGGGCAGCATATAATCTGGGAGTAAGGAAAAGATTTTAGCTGGAAAAAAGACAAAAGAAATTCTAAATAAGACAGAGTTAATTTTTTGTCCATATCTATACGTGCTGTGTGTGTATATTGGTCTGGTTTGGTTTATTTTGTTTTACAGCAAATCAACCTCTTTGGGTCATCTACTGCTGATACCATTTTGGATGACTAAGAATAAAAAAGGGAAAAGAGAAAAGATAGGACAGAAAAAAAAAAATAAATGAAGGGGGAATTTTTTTCTCTCTCTTCTCCTTTCCCCCCTCTCTGCTTTTTCTATTTGATAGGTTTTGAGAGAATGGTTTCGATTTTAAATGGGTATAGAAGTGTTAAGAATTTATGTAAAAATGTTTATCGAGGGACAGTAAATTTAGTGAAAAAATTCATTTGTATATAAATATGTTGAAGCATTTCCTTTTCCATAATATTGTGGATGTAATATCCAGCTGAAAATTTGAATCTTGCTACAAAAGTAAATATTTTATAAATTAAGAAAATTCCGAGAAGAGGAATAGGATATTTTAAAAATATATATTTTAGAGAAAAGAGTTCACAGAAAGAGAAATATTAGTTTGAGTGCTTTGACATTTTTCTTTTTCTTTTCTTTTAATTTTTTATGTGTTTCAGTCATTTGACTGTAGCCATGCTGGAGCATTGCCTTCAGCCAAACAAATCAACTCAAGAGCTTATTTTTTCAGTCTCTTTTGCCGAACCGCTAAGTGACATGAATGCAACCACACCAGCATCGGTAGTCAAGTGATGGTGGGGGAACAAATACAAACACACACATACATACATACATATGATGGGCTTCTTCCAGTTTGTCTACCAAATCCACTCTCAAGGCTTTGGTTGGCCCGAGGCTATAGTAGAAGACACTTGCCCAAGGTGCCATGCAGTGGGACTGAACCCAGAGCCATGCTGTTGGTAAGCAAGCTACCTACCACACAGCCAATCCTGCGCCTATATGTGGTTTTCTGGTTAATGGTTCTATCTGAGACAAAGGCCTAACAGTATTGTTAGGCCTATTTCTCCGTATGATTTTCTGGAGTGCTTATTGGAATAAGTTCAATCAATTGAGGCTAATGAAAAGTGACAGGCAAGATGACTAGTTGTGTTAGTGTTTGACTAAAAGAGATTACTACCTACTACTTTTGTAAATTAAATTCAGTCTGTTCGTCCAATTGAGTGATGAACAACGAAGGAGAGAACACATTTAGAATACGCTCGAGGTGACTTACAGAATAATTTTGTTCAGAAGTGAAGACTACAGAAATGATCTGAGAAGTAATAACAGAGGAAAGCGCAAGAGAATCCAGTTAGGGAACCAAGAGATTGGAGTGTGTTAAGCATGTTATGAACGTCTATAAGACGGTGGCTTTCTACGAGAGAGAGGGAGGGAGAGAAAGTAAACATTACAAAAACAACTATTGAAAATGTTAGATATGCAAGGAGTTGTAGTGGATAGTGTTGCATCTGGTCTCAAAGAAAAGAACTATTATACCACTTTGAGAAAAGATTCTAAATTAGAGTCAAAAAGCAAAGTTTGCTTATGTAACTTACAACCTGCTGTTGCATGCTGTTTGAGATATTCTCTCCTTTTGCTAATATTTGCATAAAGGAACTGCTTCACCTGAGCTCGTCGTTCCTTGACAGGGTCATTAGCTGCCAAAGAGAAGATACTCATATATTCAAGAGGTAAGCGAAGACTTAGCAGTCCTTTGTTCAATTTCATAGCGAACCGGAGACGGACTTGATAACAACTATCCTGCAAAAGACAAAAGAGCAACGTGTAACAACACCGACATTTGTAAATGTATAAGAACTGCAGAACATTTTCAAGAACTGACAACAAATTATAAAACACAAACTTACATTAATAAGCAATGCTAATGCCTGGAACTGTTCTCTGGTAATAAGTTCTGCAAAGCAGGGTTCTTCTGCCAACTTTAACATACAACAGCCAGCTTGTAGCCGGAGACGAGCTAATTCAGGTTTGCTTAAATAGAATAATTTAACAAGAATGAGTTTATGCAGGTACATACAATCTCCCACCACCTACCCTCCAATATCCAAGAAGAAATTACATTATCTGGAGATCACATTCTCGAGTTACATTGAATTGTACATGAAATATATTCCCACATAAATTTTGGAGCATTTCTTTCGTTTTGTACTAATCCTATGGAACTATTTATTACTATTGTCATTTCACATTTGTCAAGTTTTTCATTACAAGCTTATTGTTATTGCCACTTGTTGTAATATTCATGGGCCAGGAGGACAAATGCATCCATCCCACAGCAAAGGGGATAATGCAAACGTAAAAAAAAAGTTTTTGCTGTCCATAGCTGTAAATTGGAAAGAAATTTATACAATTCAAGCACAACACAAATCATTGTATCAAAAGTGTAAACTTTTATTACACAGGACATGTCACCACAGTTGGAATAACCACCTTTATGAGGACAACTCCCCACCTCGATGGGTCATGGAATCTCACCTGCTCAAGTTTCATTTTGGTTTGGTTCCTATGGCTAGGTGCCTTTTATGACATCAACCATTTTTACAAGGTACACTTAGATACGTTTTTGTGATGATGGCTACATGGATGTAACCATGACTTCAACAAGACTAGGGAGACTTCATAATTTCCACATCAGCCTTTCTAGAGAGAAGCATGAATGATAGTGATGAGTTATCAGGATGGAGGCAGTAACTTAATAGCTTGAAGTGTTTCTCCATTGCTCATATCTCAGAAGAAGCTCTACAAAGATTATGGATACTGCCTTTCTTTTTGTACCCAACTAAGCGAAAAGCAAAATACACTGAAGAACAAGTCAAGCTAAAAATGGTTGAGCAAGAGTCTAATAAATGAATGATCCAAACCAATAAATCAGACGAGAGAATGAAGCATTAGATCTGAGTTGAGTGAGAAGTCACACACCAATACGATACTGAATTTAAGTTGGATCTATGGTGGTGGTCATATGTGACAGAGAACTTCCTACTCTCACATTACAACACTAGATGTTATCACAGTGGGAGGAACCTGAGAGCTTACTGCCACCACATTTCTAATGTTCACAATCATCTCACTAAAAAATTCTTGGTTTTTTTTTTTTTGTAATAATTCAGAATGTCAAGCAATAAAGAAATAAATTACAATAAGATATAAGATTTTAGTTGCCATTTTTGTAGGTTTTCATTTTTTTGAAACAATTATTTTATGCATTTCAGCCATATGATTGCGGCCATGCTGGAGCACTGCCTCCAGTAGGACAAATTGACACCAGGATTATTCTTTGTAAGCCCAGAGACACTAACACACTAGCATCAGTTAAGCGAGATTGAGGGGAGGGACAAATACAGACACACACATATACGATGGGCTTCTAGTTTCTGACTACCAAATCCACACAAGTCTTTGGTCAGGCCGCGGCTATAGTAGAAGACACTTGCCCAAAAATAAAGACAACCAGTGCAATAATGTAGCTTATGAAGAAATACTTACTTTATCTTTCCTCTCTCCATAAGATCACCCTCATGGATTATCACAGTATAAAGTAGCCGTAAAGTAGATGTTGCTGAATTTCCTGCATTATTCCGTAAGCCCAATAACCAGCGAACCAGCATTTTCATAGCCAAAACCTGTCAACATTTATATTCAAAACATTACTCTTTGTTCTACACAGTTATTTAATACAAATAAGATTATTATCAAAGGTGACCAATTTTGGTTAAAAACAACATGCCTAGTAATCATTTAGCTAATATTAGGAACATAAACTCTAACCAAAGTTTGATAGATTTTAATGCAAAACTTATAAAACCAAGATATTTGTACTACAGAGCCAGTGGTGGTTTCAACTGGATTGGTATCAAAAGAGTTAAAAGTTGTTTCTATGTTATATATTTCTGTTGAGATGCTGTGTTTCTTCAAATTTTATATATAACGAAGAATTTAGTAAAATAACTTATCGTTAAGCAGGTGTTACATTAAGTGTGATTACGGTTTGGTAGAAGATTTTAGTTCAAAACTTATGAAAAGACATTTGTACTAAAGAACCAGAGTTGGTTTCATCTGAGGTTGGCATTGAAAGGGTTAAAAGGACAAAAATGGAAATTAAAACAGGACATAAATCTGAAGAAATTTTCTAAAGTAACCACATGCAGCACCCATTACAAAAAGCATGTTACAGTTTATTAAAGCCTTAAAAATATATTGCTAAGAAACTTAGTTGCCCAGTGTGTTCAGATTTGTTAATAAGGGAATGCTAGACTCACTTTTGCTTGAGTTTCTTCAGAAATAGCATGATCTGCATACCAGCTATCATGAACATGTACACCTTGGGTCTGTAAAAAGTAAATAAACGAATAACAATTATAATTTCCAATTACAGCACAATAACCAGAAATAAGTAAGACCAGAAATAAGTAGACAACTCAACTATATCAACCCCAGTACTTTGGCTGATACTTTAGTTTATCAAACCCCCAAAAGGATGAAAAGTGAAATCAACCTCGGCAGAATTTGAACTAGGAATACAAAAACCAGGAAGAACCGCCACTAAGCATTTTGTTCAGTACAGCAATGATTCTGCCACTTTACCACCTTAATAATAATTATTTTTGGGTTCAGCTAGTAGTCTTTTTGTCAACTCCAAAAGAATTTAAACCCAGAACATGAGGACAGATAAAATAACACTAAGCATTTTACCCAGCATGCTAATAATTCTTTTCTACTCTAGGCACAAGGCCTGAAATAGGGGGGGGGGTCAATTAGATCGGACCCAATACGCAACTGGTACTTACTTTAACCCTTTCGTTACTATAGTTCTGATCAAATTACACCCCTCATGA
>JACXVO010036837.1:67280-78032 GCA_015501135.1 Hapalochlaena maculosa
AGCATGGCCGCAGTCAAATGACTGAAACAATTAAAAGTATAAAAGAATAACACTGGAGAATATAATAATCATTTTCATTTTGGGGATAACTAAGATTTCCATTTCACTTTCATTTCTTGGGTATCGCCGAATACAATTTTACCTCGCAGTCTCAACACCGTCTGAAAGGTATTTTAAAGAAAACTTTACGAAGTATATGAATTTTTCTGAAATCTATGTGGAAACAAAGTCGGCGACAAGCACATACGCGTAGATATTCTAAAAATAAATATATATTATGTGAGAGATACAATATACGTTCTGAGTTCAAATTCCAACGAGGTCGACTTAACCTTTCAACCTTTCGGGGTCGATAAATTAAGTATCAGTGGCATTCCCTCCCCCTTGTTTGTCCCCCTCTCTATTTACTCCTTTGTGGGCAATAAAGATACAAATTTACGAATGTGTTAAATTTACAAACGAAGCTCTGTGATAAGTAACTTGCTTCCTAACCACATGGTTCTGGGTTCAAGCCGCAGCGTGGCTTCTACTATAGTCTCGGGCCGACCAAAGCCTTTTGAGTGGATTTGGTAGACAGAAACTGTTGTGTGTTTCTGTGTCTGTATTTGTCCCCCATCCCGCCGAACCATCGCATGACAACCGATGCTGGTGTTTTGTGTCCATGTCACTTAGCAGTTTGGCAAAAGAGACAGATAAGATAAGTACTGGGCTTACAAAGAATAAGTTCTGGAGTCGATTTGATCGACTGAAAGGCGGTGCTCCAGCATGGCCACATTCAAATGAGTGAAACGAATAAAAGAAAAAAAATTAAATCAATAAATATTAAATTATTATATTTGTGCAAAACAAAAAAAGTTTTTTTGCCAACAAGACAATAAAGGGAAGTAAGAACGGTCGACTTCCGGTCCCATTTTACGACACATCATATAAGTGTGACTTGTCAGAGAAAAAAAATATGCTGACAGTATGCTATTGCGAATGCCGAGGGGGAATTGCTTCTTTTAAAGTCTATTCTTTTTCTTTAATTTTAAAAGACATCTTGTAGAAGTCGTCGCAAACTTGGTTTAAATTTTCTTTCAATTTTTAGCATGAGGATTTTTGTATTTCTTTAATTTCTTGCCTGATTTTATTTCCTTTCATCGTATTGTAAACAAACATGGCTGAAAGGTAAGAGTTCGTTTCTTGCGTCTTTTTTTAGTTATTATTTCGAATTTTCCTGAAAAGATATTCCTGCATTTTTATTCAGTCACTATCCTTTTATAATATTCACTTTATTCTATTCTATTTCAGCGAACAACAAACCGCAAATGGTTGGTTTAGCAGTTGGATCCAAACTGCTAAAGAGAAAGTATGTGAAATAAATTGTTTTCATTTATAAATTTAAATTTTGTATTTTTCTTTTAAAAAATTAATTGGAATGTTAATTTTTCCGTAACATTATTTTAACTTAAAGTTTTTTTACTTTCAAAGTGACAAATTCCAACCATTTTCTGTCCTTGTCATTTCTTTTGAAACAGTTTATTCCTGTGCGTTGTGTAAACATTTTACAATACCAAAATAACCATATTGTTTGGCTTTCTATAGTCACCAACTGATCTACTTACTGTAAGCTGTTTTATTTCTGGTTTATAGCTACAACAATACTGGATAAACAACTTTATTCTCTCTAACTCTACTTTTTAACCGCGTTACAAATTCTACCACAAATCTCGTATAAATAGTCTTTAAAGCCATTTTGATCAAAACAGCCAAGTATTAATGTTTTTTTTTCAGTTAAGGTGACGAGCTGGCAGAAACGTTAGCACGCCGGACGAAATGCTTAGCGGTATTTCATCTATCTTTACGTTCTGAGTCGACTTTGCTTTTCATCTTCTCGGGGTCGATAAATTAAGTACCAGTTGTATACTAGTGTCGATCTAATCAACTGACCCCTCCTCCTCCTTTGTCCCCTCTATGTTTAGCTCCTTATGAGCAATAAACATTTTCGTTCAGTTTGTTAAAATTATAATTCCACCCTACAAATTAAAATGTGTTGGTCCCTGAAAACCTACAATTCTCGTTCAAACCCTGGTGGCAGTTTATTTTGAACACCGCTAGGAGACCGATTAAAGAAGGCTTTGTCCTGTTAGCACCAAGAACAATTTTATTCAAGCTAATATTTTCAGGGTCGGTAAAATAAATACTGGGTTTCGATGTAATCGACTATCCTTGAAAATGTGCCCCATCATGGTTACTGACTTAATGTTTGAAACTAGTATGTATATTTTTAAAGATGCTGATGTAAATAAAGTTACTTTTTAGCACGCTTAAATAAAGCTTCCTACTCTACTTTACAGTTAATATCATTTATCATCCTGGGTGTTTATTTGCGATCGTAAATAAAATAACTAGACCAGTATAAAGATAACATTATTACGGTATGTGATATAAAGCTCTTGGGAGTAAGGGAGGCTTTTAAAGTGAGAAAATTAGTGAAGATTAGAAAGGAAATTCTTCAGCATGACAAAGAAGGATTTGCATGTTTTCTAGATCTGCTAGAAATCACTGTCAAGTTCTCGGACAACAAGTCTTTAAAACAATAGATAAAAGTTGGAGCATTTCGGATGATATTCTTGATAAATTTAAGAAAATAAGATTCACATGCTCTAACCATAGGTCTGTTCAATTAGGGTTAAACAATTTGAAGACAATAATTAAAGACCAATGACATAGTAAGGGGGTAAAGACCTTGCCCCCATTTTAAAGGTATGAGGAGGAAACTTTACAGCCAGTTGAGAGGAAGTGACTACCTTTACACCCATGTTTAAAAAATTTCAGTAGTAGATCAGGGCAAGATTAACCATTTTTATTCTCAGAAAATGTAGCAAAAGATATTTCCAACTACTCAAATTCTTGTTTTTTGTGTTGATAGGCCTGGCTAGCTGACCCCTATGTCTATAATACATAAACAAATTGGTTTATGTGCAATTAATGTTTAAGTAACGTCTTTTCAGCTTTTCCATGCTTGCGTGAGTCCGATCAATGTTATTCGAGGCATGGTTTTACAGTTGGATGTCTCGTACCTACTTTTCAATTAAGGGATCACTTCCTTTCAAATGTAAGAAGTGACTGCATGATTTCTTACAGAAGAAACTGAGAACTGCCTGCTGCAGTTTTGTACAAACAATTGTAGATGTAAACACGTTAATATTCTTACACACACATGCACAGTAGCCTTCAGTTTATGTCTACCAAATCCACTCTCAAGACTTTGGTCAGCCCAACTGTTTGGTTGGGAAGTTATCCTGTTCAAAACTATAACAAATCAGAATGTTCTAATTCTCAAATGCAGTATGACTTTATCTTTACAGAAGTAAATCTAAATTCATAGCTTGACGAGCATGGCACAAAAGTGCTGCCCAAACTCAATCGTTACCTGACCAGGCTAACTGACTTCTGTGCTTGTGGCATGTAAAAAGTACCATTTTTTTTTAGTGTAGCAAATGCCAATATCCCTTGCCTGGCTCTTGTGCTGGTACCACCTGAATAGCACCCAATACACTCTTGGAGTGGTTGACATTAGGGAGAGTATCAAGCTGTAGAAACTCTAGTCAGATCAGACTGGAGCTTTCTGTAGCCACTGGCTCACCAGTTCTCAGTCAAACCGTCCAACCTATGCCAGCATGGAAAGCGGATGTTAAATGATAAGGTATTTGCTGCATTTGTATCTAGTTTAACCCCTAATCATTATCGTTCCTAGATTTCTCTCTTCTCTCGACACGCATATGCATTTAAGCATTGTCTGAGACTGGATTCTTTTAGGTACCATTGAATCTCAGGACTGATGGCTAACTAAGCCATTGGCCTTATTTGGGACATCTGGTCATTAGGTTTGGCCATTGATATGTTCTTCTGTGTGTGTGTGTGTGTGTTGTCATCCATACAAAATTCCACCTCTTGCACCACCATGCTTGTGCAAAGGAAGGGTTGCTACTGCAGCTATCAAACGCAGGAGGCCTGAATAAATACCATTATGTATCTAGTCTGATACTCTGTTCTATGAATCTATTATAAATGTTTTTTCAACCTTAGGACTCCAGACCGGTTAGTTTCTATGGCATGTGACCAAGATCATATTTACTCTTAATGGGACACCAGTCTTTTCCAGAGTCCAAGTCCAGCAATTTTATGGGGTGTATGCAAATCAATTACATTGATTCCTCCCCAAGAGATGAAAGGCGAGTTAGGCTTCAGTGCAGTTTGAACTCGCTCTTTGAAAACCTCCCAATCACATGACTTTGTCAAATTGCTTTGTTAAATTTTAAGCAATTTTCATCAGAATTCACATTTTTATAAACTCCTAGAAACTTTATTTCTGACATCCTTTGTAGAATTTTATTCAGTCTGTGTCTCCAGTTTACGTAGAAAATATATTGTCACTTTTCTCTCTCTCTCATTGCTACACCATAATTAGTTTTTTTTTTTCCCTAATAAAAGCGTATCCAATGAAAGATTTGTTCCAAATAATAAAAACCTTAGTGTAGACCACCTTGTGACCCTTGAAAGCTTGTCAATACTAATCTGCTTGAGAGCACCCATTTCTCTGGAAATCTGTGTTTTAAAGTGGACTTCTTGTTAATTTGACTTAAACGTAAATTTAAATGACGAATCTATTTTCATTTAATTTTTCATTAATTGAAACAAAGGTAGTGTGTTTCAATAGCATTATGAGAACAAAACAATTTTTTTAAAAAAGCTTGATATTTTAGAGAAATATTGATAGTAAGGATTCTATTAATATATATTTTTACTTTTTTGTTTTATTCATTCCATATACAGTCTTCAACAGCTTTTGAATTTGTAAAACGAGATTTAGCAGAATTCAGCAATGTTATCCAGTCAGACACCAGCAAGGCAGTTTCAATGACAAGGTCTACCATTTCTGAAAATTTAAAGGTAAATCAATTTCAGTATAACTGCAAGAGTGTAGGTGTGTGTTTTATGTGCTGGTCAGGGGATACTGGAATCAGCCATGTTCGAATGGTGCTTTTTACATGCCACTCGCATGCCGGCCAGTTTGCTTGACCTGGCATCGATCACATTCAGATGGTGCTTTTAACAGACCACTGGGACAGGTGCCACGATTAAAGGTTTGCCTAACTCAACGGGTCTTCTCAAGCATATTGTATTACCGGCGCATGAATGTCTTACTCATAAATTGGTTGGACATTGGTCCTGTTCAAATGATGCTTTTTTACCTGCTGCTAGCACAGGAGCCAGTCAAGGAGCACTGACCATAACTACGATCTTGGTTTTATATATATACATATAGTTTTGATGTTGCAAACAAGAAAAATAATTAAAATATGAAGTGTATGTGTGTGAACACACACACACACACACACAAGGGATGTGATGGGTAACTTGTCGCCATTTTGTACTTTTAATCTTAATTGTATCAACTGCACACACAGTATATTGTGGTCAGTTGAGCATCGTCTGTGGGAAAAATAGCACCATGACCCAATTCACTCTGCCAAAACTTTGGAAACGACCCACTGTACTGTTTGATATTCATGCCAGAAGCTCCAGTATGGACATTTCAGTGTTTGGATGTCAATCAGAGGACATGTCCTGAGAATGATAAAAAAAATCAAACATCCAGTCAATGTCATGGTGTTTGCAGTGAACATTAGTGATGGCAATGTTATGCCTCCAGACAACAGGAAAGCCTACATCAAGTTCTTGGTGGAGGTAGGGCTGCCCTTAGTCAAGAGGGTGGCTGCTGGAAAACCCTATGTCTAGCAACAGGTTTCTGTACCATGCTGCACAAACAGGAGGAGGACTTGGTCATGGCTGTCAAGCAGTTTCTGTGCCCACACCACCCCTAACATCTGGCCACCTAACTCCCCAAACTGCAACCCTTTTGATTATTATACATGACGTGCAGTTGAGCAAGACACCAACAAAACTCCTTGTAGCACCAAAGATGAACTGAAGGCAAAGAGTACAGCAGCATTCGCCAACTTACTCATGGAGACCATCCAGAAGAGTTGCAGGAGATACAGAAGGCATCCGGAGGCTGTAGTTAAAGCCAATGATGACCTTTTTTATTGAATATATTTACTCTTAATATTTCAAGATATTTTTATAATTTTGGTAAATATATCTGTTAAAATGAGATGTTAAGAGTTGTTTTCATTTGTGCGTAATTTAGATGGCAATATATTCACTGAACCGTGTGTGTGTGTGTATATATAAAATGAATATTTATCAGAAGCAAGTGACTCGACCAATAGTTTCATCCATTAGCACTAAATTCTTTTGTGTTTCAGCCATTTGACTCTGCAGCACCTCCTTTAGTTGAACAAATTGACTCTAGGACTTATTCTTTGTAAACCTAGTACTTATTTTATCAGGCTATTTTGCCAAACTACTAAGTGACAGGGATGTAAATACACCAGCATCGGTTGTCAAGTGATGGTGTGTGTGACAAATACAAACACACACGCACACTTCTTTTGGCCTCTATCCATCAAATCTACTCAAAGCTTTGGTCTGCTCGAGGCTTTAGTAGAAGATACTTGCCCAAGGTGTCATGCAGTGGGATGGAACCTGGACCATGTGGTTGGTAAGTCAGCAACTTGCCACACAGCCACTCCTATACACATATACGATAAATATATAAACAGGTTTCTTTCAGTTTCCATGTACCAAATCTGCTCAAGGCTTTCGTTGGCCTGGGGCTACAGTTACTAGCCAAAGGTGCCACACTGTGAAACTGAATCCAACTGACCAAGAAGTGAATTCCTTGACCACAAAGCATTCATCTATCATAGATTATTTATGCTGCATACAATAAAAACTGGGTAACGAGGTGAAAACATCTGATCACAGGGCATTGAATGGGTTTACAGTAAAGTTGTGTGGCTTAATGGTTCGGGTCGTAAACTCGGCCATTAGGTCACGAGTTCAATTCCTGGTTCAAGACGACATTTATGTCCTTGAGCAACACGATTTATTTCACATTGATCCAGTCAACTCGCTTAACAAAAATGAGTTTTACCGGGAATTCAAACGGTTGGCCTTGTCAATCACCGATAACTACATTGAGGATATGTGTGTCTGTGGAGTACTCAGCCGCTTATGTTAATTTAATAAGCCAGCTATTCCTTTGACCTATCAATTGGAACCATTGTCATGATAGATTGAGTGCTATTCAGGTTTTAATAGAAATTTGAAGAAAGTAAGCTAAGAAATTAAGTTAAAATAATGGTTTTCAACTTTGAGTCAGCTTTGGTTAAAAATAAAAAAAACAATCCAGCTGTGACCACCTCTTTTTATATAAGGCAGTAAGTTGTGTTTGGTAGGGTTTTGGTTGCTATTTCTGGTAGATGGTCCACAAATACAAAAACTTGTTTCAACACTTGTCCTAAATTATGTTGTTTTATTGAATTTTGTAGGCTGAAAATGCTGTTGTTGCCAAAAGCAAAATGCAAGAAGGTTTTAATCACTTCTTGCATGGTATTTCCAAGGCTCTTGAAGTTGCGGAGTTACCAGAATCTTCCAATGGCACAGATAATACTAAAACTGCTGTATATGACCGAGCACAGGTACTATCAAAGCTTTTTGTTTCTTTTTTTTTCTTTCCACCCTTCAACCCCATTCAGTTTTCACAGTTGCAGTCTCTACCCACCTTTATTCCCTCATCACCTGCTCCCCGTATAATCTTGTACCACTACTCACCTAACCTTTGGAGGACACCTCAACACCGACTATCTCTTCTTAGCTCTTATTGATCATTCTCAGCCTCTTACCAAAATGTAAATAGCCACACAGCTTCTCTATAAGAATCTTCCCCACTCCTCATGCTCTCCTGTATTAACCCCTTATTTTATTTGGCATAAAGCTGACCTCCTCCTCCCAGTTTTATAGTCTCGTGAGCTGCATGGCAACTTCAGTAGGGCTGGTGCATCTCCTACACCTATTGAAACCTGTAAAACTGTCCAACCCATACTGTAACGGGGGCATAGATTTTAAACGATAACTCTTCTCTAACAATTGTTTTCATTCCACTGCTTGATGCATCCAAATTGAACCATTTATCAAATATTTCTTACCTGTTCAATCCAAGTCAATCCAAGCTCTTAATGCCAAGAGTACTTTCGCTTTTCACGTTGCCCTTTATTACAGCTTAGTAATCCTTTGTAGGCTGAATGTGTTAGAAGAGATTCTTCATTGCTGCTTAGACTGCAGTTACCATAACTACCTTTTTATAAATCTTTTTTTTTTATGAGTTTTTAGTAAGTCGTTTAACTGTTTGAGCCACCTCCTCATTGAATAACATTCCACCACTACATCATCATCGTTTAGCGTCCATTGTCTGTGCAGCCATGGGCTAGACGTTTTCGACTGAAGCTGGTTGGCCACCTCGAACTCCAGTCTGGTTTGGCTTGGTTTCTACGGCTTGATGCCCTTCCTAACACCAACCACTCTGAGAGTGTGGGAGTGATTTTACGTGACATGGGGGATTTTGGTGATTTTACATGCCACCCACAGGTGTGGCACTGAATGAATGACTACTCTTAACGTGCCTCATGATTTTAGTTGACACCGGCGCAGGCACCATCGACTGCCTAGAACATGTTCGGTGATTTTTTTATGTGCCACCAACACAGGAGCCACTCCTGTGGACACAGGGCTGTCTTGGTAGCAGTTTGACCACCAGTGGGAGTTCCTATATGATACCCAGAGAACCAGTACAAAGCGTGTCTTGAGGGGTGCTCGTCTGCTGGTCACATGTCCTCTCAAGTACAGTTATTTCACTGGTGAGCCCCAAAACCCGAAGGTCTGACCTCACCACTTCAGTCCACTTACCCTAAATCAAGGGTCTTCAAAGTGGTTGATCTCAACCCCTGATGGGGTGGGTGGTTTGATGTGATTATTCAAGGATGTCAATAAATGCATATCTACTCAATTATTATTTATTGTACATGTCTGGAGATCGATGAGGGGGTTAAACATTTCATGAAGGGGTCAATGGTATAAAAAGTTGGACTTAAATGAAACTCTCAAGTAGAATGATCATGGTACTGTCAATGATAAAGCCAAACCATTAGATTAGATACAACCCACCTTGGCAGGCTTCAGAACAGTTTCTGGCTGCTTAATTTCATTCACAATATTTGGGCGAAGCTGATAGTATAGTTAAAAAAAAACGTACTTGCACAAGATAGTGCACAGCAGGACTGAACTCACCACCTTGTGTTTATGGGAGTATCGTCTCAGCTGTCCACTGATGCTGTGTCCACCACTATAGTGTCAATCAGTTGAAACAATTCCTTGTTTCTAGAAAATCTTTGACATCTTCTATTTGTTTCAGTCATTGGACTGTGACCATACTGGAGCAGTGCCCTGAAGGGTTTAGTTGAACAAATCAACACCAAGACTTATTTTTGAAACTCAGTGTTTTACTGAACCACTATGTTGCAGGGATGCAAACAAACCAACACTATCAGTAAATTGGTGGGACAACAAATTTCATCACATGTATTATACACACACACACACACACACACACACACACACACACACACACACACACACACACACAGACAGGGTTTCTTCACAGTTTCCACCTACCAAGGCATTGGCCAGCCAGATTCTATAGTAGCAGGCACTTAATAAAAACCAGTTATAACATATAGGCCTACTCGAAGTACAAGCGTATGCATATACTTTGAGATATTAAGACTACAATAATTACATAAAGAGGTGTCAGTTGGAAGTGCAATAGTAGAGGAGTTGGTAAAATTAAATAAGTTCCGAATCCTCATTTAGCGTCTGTTGTCCATGCAAGCATGGGTTAGACGTTTTCGACAGGAGCCAGCAGGCTGGGTGGCCACAGCCGGCCCCTGTCTGGTTTGGCATGGTTTTTCTACAGCTGGATGCCCTTCCTAACGCCAACCATTCTGAGAGTGTGGGGTGTGTTTTACGTGCCACTCACACATGCGCCATTCACATGGCACAGGGTTTTTGGTGATTTTACGTGCTAACCCACACGTGACATTCGCATGCCACATGGTTTTGGTGCTTTAACGTGCCACCCACACAGGTGCTCATTGCTGGGCACCTGCGGCCAATCAACCCGAATATCTTTATTCTTTAATATAAACCGGTTCTAACATTAAGGACAAGTGTGTGCATATGCTCCGAGGTTTGTAGACCCCAATCATTTAATTACATAAAGAAGAGTTAGTCAGTTTTTCTTTTTGGTTTTGACTCCACAGCCCTGATTATAGTTGCATCACTTCATTTTTTTTTTAATTCCCTTTCCACATAACAAAATGTTTGTGTATGGTCGTTGAACTGTGCTCTTAATGTTTGACCTAGTTTATTTGGCTGAACAAAACTCGTGATGCATTCATGCTGAACAGCTGAGTGGTTAAAGAGGACATTCACTTTTAAAACTGTCCATTGCATGTCAACGAGAAGAAATAAAATGAAACCTGGCTTGTATTTTAAATTTTTGTTTGTATTTAAATATTGCTCTTTGTTAAACTCCAGTAAATTTTTTCCCTGTACAAATTTTCACCCATTTTCAGCTGGGGCTAAATATTTTGCTTCATACCATACTGCCATTAAGTCATGGTACCAGTAGAAATAGCCATCAAATTCTCCTTAAACCATACTGTATCTATTTCAAAAGAATGTAGATACATTTTAGACACGGTCAAGGCAACGTCGGCGGCACCCCTGGCGCGCGCCGGGGTG
>JACXVO010036913.1:25569-35586 GCA_015501135.1 Hapalochlaena maculosa
AAAAAATATGATACATGGACCTTGTGACACACTGAATCCAAATCATCATGCATGATAGGCAGAAAATGTTCTAAGCGATATCTTCAAGCATTTTCATCCAACACAATTACAGGAAACAATGAATATCCTTTATATAGAAGATGGCGGTAAATTAGCAACCATACAAATGCAAAACAGTAACTTTGAAGTAGATAACTGGTGGGTTGTTCCATTTTCATCTTTGCTATCAACATCATACAAAATTCACATAAATGTGGAATGCTGTAACTGTTAAACCCATAAAATCCATTTCAACTGGGACTGGCAGGCCGGTTGGCCACACCAACCTTTCTGGTTTGGCTTGGTTTTTATGGTTGGATGGCCTTCCTAACGCCAACCACTCCGAGATTGTGGGGGTGATTTTATGTGCCACCAACACGTGTGCCATTCTTGTGACACAGAGGGTTTTGGTGATTTTATGTGCCACCAATGACTGCCTTGAACATGTATGGTGATTTTTATGTACCACCAGCACAGGGGCCACAGGGCTGCCTAAACAGCAATTTTGAACACCAGTGGGTATTCCTATATGATACCGAGAGTACCAGTACAGTGTGTTTTGAGGGGTGCTAGCCTGCATACAGCACTGGAAATGCTACGTCAGCATGATGTGTCCTCGTAAGTACAGCAAAGAGCTAGAGATCTTGATCACTGGGCATTTCTCTAGTGAGACCCAAGGACTGAAGGTCAGACTTCACCACTTCACTCTACATCTTCCTAGGTCTGACTCTACTCCGAGTCCCCACCACATCCAGAGATTGGCACTTCTTTATACTGCTACTTTCATCCATCCATATACAAGTTATTCTCAAACGCATGGTAATGTTAATACAATAGCTTTGAATAGGATGAAACATTCATACATATTGCAAAAGAAATTTGTTAGAGACCAGCCATGAGAGTCAAACTCGCATCCCTGTAGATGCACGCTCAGTGCTTTACCGATTACGCTAAACCGACCACCAACAAATTTCTCTGCATTATCATGCATCAATACATCTCAATGCTTCCAAAGCAAACATTGTTTGTTTACTTCCATTGTAAAGTTTAATCTGGTGGGCGCTACGCAAACTAGGGCTAGATGAATGGCTGGTGAGTGCGGTCCGTGCCATGTACAAGGACTCCTCCAGCAGGGTGAGGATAGACCACGAATACAGTGAGGATTTCAAGATACAAGTGGGAGTTCATCAGGGGTCTGCCCTGAGCCCCCTCCTATTTATTATAGTTCTCCAGGCCATTACTGAGGAATTCAGGACAGGCTGCCCCTGGGAGCTCCTATATGCCGATGACCTTGCCCTCATCGCTGAGACTCTCCCAGACATGGAGAGGAAATTCCAGACCTGGAGACAGGGTCTAGAATCTAGGGGCATCAGAGTTAATCTATCTAAAACCAAAGTGCTAGTAAGAGAGAGTAGAGAGAGGGGGGAGTAGAGAGAGGTAGAGAGAAGTAGAGAGAGGTAGAGAGCAGAGAGAGAGAGAAAGAGAGACAGACAGACAGATAGAGAGGGGAGGTATTAGTTTTACCTGAAGGCTTGATCAGCATCCGACAGAAAAAAGTCTTCCCTTTTGCAGCAGAGTTGTCTGATGGCCAAGCACTGGAGCCTGTAACAACAATTGCAAAGAAGCACTTCACAATAAAGGTGATGTTGAGACTCATTCAGGTTCAATAAATTAAATTACTAAGTAGAAGAGCAAAAGAAACAAAATGAACACACAAGATCATTTCACTAAGTACACAGGAGTTATATAACTTATTAAATTGTCGTAGGGTATTATTAATTATTAACATAGTATATAGCAAAGTGGATAAGATACTGAACTTAAACTTCACAGGTAATGAGTTTTAAAAAATCATTAAAAGCTTTTGTGGTGCTCAGCTATCTGAAAATGATGCCAGATTTGTAGAGGAAGAAGATCCAAGGAAGCTGAAGATGGATCTTTCCAGCAAGAAAGGATCCTCTCTAAATTGTCAGTATTTGCTTTTCCTCGTGTAAATTGGTTTATAGATTACAAATGTCATTTTCAAGATAAAAAAAAACCTAAATGAGATTACCATTTGTCATTGACTGTAAATACCAATTAACTATTTATCAGATTAGAGCACAGAATACATATTATCCTTAGACTATTCTTATATAACTGGTACTATTTTATGAAAGCCCATCACGGCAGTAGTTAAAAACCAATCCCAGTAACAAGAGAAAAAACACACCACAAAATGTTAAGCTTAACATGATTTATGATAATGTTTGAAGCAGATCCAACTTATTTTCATGAATGTTTCCTAAACCAGGATGAATGTTGTTTTCATTACTTTGAGCCAGAGACAAAGAAAAAAAATCTATGCAATAGAAACACCTCGCCTCACTTGCTCCAGAGAAGGGTGATAGCCTCATTTCTTTTTCGATGCAGGCATTGTGTTCACTATGTTCAAAATGGCCACACCATCAATGGGGAGTAGTATGCCAATTTGGTACGGAGAGCTATCGGGACCAAATGACCAGGAAAACCGATGATTTCAATGATAGCTGGGCAAGATGGTGGATTTGAAATAGTTGATCCTCATTCCTATTCTCCAGATTTGCCTCCCCCCTCTGTCAGCTGTTGCCAACAGGCAAAAAAAGAACACCCCCACCCCCCCGCCACACTTGGCTGGGAACCAGCATCACAATGTCGATGTTATGCCTGCTGCCAATGAGTTTTATCACTGATGAGATGAACACATCTTCACCAACGGGATCCAAGTACTGCAGCACTAGAGGAAGATGTGTGTGGCCTGCAAGAGATACTGTGCTGAAAAGTAAGTCTTATTTGGTCACATTCCACAAGTATTTTTGGTCACCTTCTGAACTTTTCAGCCAACCTTTGTATAAGATTAATACCCAATAAAATAATACAACTCATATTACAGCACCACAGAACACTCACTAATATAACAAGGAACTAACCCCATAACAAAACAAACTGGTGCAGCAAACCAACAGTAGGAGTCTACTTCCCCCACCCCTGCAAAAATAAGACACAACACCACACACTCTCAGAAACACAGAAGTGCTCCTGAAGTAAATGCAGTAAACACTCACATGAAACTATTGAAGGAAACCATTTCATAATAATAATTCTTTTGAACATGGGCACGGGGCCAGAAATTTTAGTAGAGAAATTAGTGGATTAAATCAACCGTAGCACTTTACACAAGAACCACGGTGAAGTTAGGTTGCTAGATTACCAAACAATAACTGATCAATCCAAATAGTGACCTGGAAGGTACAATATAGTCAAAGGACCATCACTGACTACAAGCATCAGTTCAAATTTCTCTACAGTCACTACTTAGTGCTTTTTAAGTGAGGTAGATTATTGTCTGCTCCAGTCTTCTTACTGAATAATGTCAATCCCACTTTACAGCTATAAAAACAAACAAAAACAAATCACTATTGAAAACGTAATGATCAGTGAACTCCAACTGAACTTTGCTAGCAATGAGAAAAAAAACTGTAAAAGTACACTATATTTTAAACAAATTACATTATCAAATCACTGAAAGCAATAGTTATGAACAGTAATCATCAATTTTACTAGTTTACAGTCATATATTAAACAACAAAGGCACCCGAAACATTTTAACATCAACATTAGCTAAGCTAGGATTCAGTGTTTCTATAAACTATTCAAAATCTAATTACACCATTGTAGACTAAAGAGAATAACCTTTGGATCATAAGCACCAGTTAATATTTTTAAGTGTTATTGTTATATCTCCTTACCAATTCTCTACTGCTGCTCTAAGTCTTCTACTGTAGTTAGGATGTCAATAATACTAAAGGAATGGCTGGTGCAAGGAAGTATATTTCACAATAAATCACAAGAATAAGTTTCCATACGAGGCTCTTAAAACAAATAATTAATAAACACCAAGTAAATCTTCTCAATTGGTATGAAACCTGTCTGTTGTAGACAGTATTCTCCCTCAAGTAACAACGCAGAAATAAAAAAAAAACAAAAATGCAGAGCCAAGCTGAACCCCTGAAATGATTGTTAAATATTTTATCTGTGTTCAGGACAACAAAGTGGAGAGAGTAAAATTATCAACTTGTGTGTGATAGATAAAGTTGGGGGAAATATTGATAGATGGATGTACACAGACAGATAAGAGAGAAGTACAAGTTGTATAAGTCACTTCAAGTAAAGATTAAAAAAAAAATAAAGAGAGGAACAAGTGATACAAGAGGTATACGACTCCAAGTATATGCTTGATTAGAAAGGAGAAGGGCTGCTAGAGAGAGAAGAGAGGACAGTCAAACATCTGTATTTTTATTTCACATTTTGTGAGTAATACGCATTGCCGGTGATAAACTTCTAGCTGGCTAATCATTGACTCACCACCTTTGTGATAGTGGAGTGTGACAACAGACTGTGCAAATCAGTGGAAACAAACAATGGTAAGGGATTCCATTCAGAAATGCTGATTTAATAACTTCTATGTTGATGTTCATTGCTGAAAAACATACATATCCACACATAAATCAGTTTCTGTACAGTTCTCATCTACTAGATTTCACACACAAGGTGTTGGCTAACCTGAAATCATGTTAACACACTTGTCCCAAATACTATAGAGTAAGATCAAACTCAGAACTACATAGTTGCAAAGCAAACTTCTAAACCCAAGTGCCTCATCTTACAAGAACTCATTAATATTATGATCTTTACACCCAATTGCAAAAGAGATCTCTAGAACATATCTTCTAGCAAGGTAGTAAGGTACGGGGATAAGAAAAGAAAAAAAAACAAACACTGGATTCATGGATTCATTGAACAAAAGGTTCCTCTATGTTAATGCATATTCTAACAGAATAAAGGACAAAAAGGAATTATAAAACAAAGCAATGTATTTCATTGATCACTTCTCTATATGACAGAAATATTGAAAAGTTTTAGGAGAGGGAGAAGGGGAGAGAGAGAAACACAACCAGCTCAAAACCAATATTCTTAATGAGGTCAATTTCTTAAGAATTTTTAGATCCTAATGCAGAAAATCAGCTTAAAGATTGAAAACGTTGCTCTGCTTTCACTAATTACTCAACTGACTAACAACTAGGAGTCTAGTTTTTGGATAGAAATGTGATTTCCAGGAAAAAAATTCCATTCATAGGATTCCAGAGTTATTATGACGAGAACTTGTGGATTATGAATGATGCAACAACATCAAATAGTGAGCTACATGTTTGTAGAAGAGGGATGGAGAGAATAAGTGGAATATATTTCTAAAAGAAAAAGTGTTTGCATCAAGTGATAGGTTAGAAAGAAAAAAAGCTTTTTTAACATTATCTTACCGCCATAGGACATAGGAAGTAGTTTGCCGCTAAATTGGGCATGGTCACCAACGTGGATAATGTTGTAGATACTTTTCCCAATCAGTTCCTCCTAGAAAAGAAAGATACAACAGCAACAATAAACAAACTAATGAAATGCCATGTTACACATGCAACAAACTAATTGGTATTATTATCGCTTCAGCATCATCATTTAATGTCTGTTGTCCATGCAGGCGTGGGTTAGACATTTTTGACTGGGGCTAGCGGAGCCGTTGGCCATACTGAGCACATCTGGTTTGGCTCGGTTTTTACAGCTGGATGCCCTTCCTAATGCCAACCACTCCGAGAGTGTGGGGTGATTTTACGTGCCACCCACACATGTGCCATTCGCATGACATGGGGGTTTTGGTGATTTTACGTGCTACCCACACGAATGCTAGTTGTGTGGCTCCAACAGCTAGTCTGAAACATACCTGGTGATTTTACATGCCACCAATATAAATACCACTTATGTGGCACTAGTGACTGTCTTGATCATGTACAGTAATTTTTACGTGTCACTGACACACGGGCCACTTCCACGATGATCTTTATGTGCTACCAGCACAGACCACTCCCGAGGCCGCAGGGCTGCCTCAACAGCATCTTGAACCCCAGTGGGTGCTCCTGAATGATACCGAGGGTACCAGCACATAGTGGTTACAAAATATTTTGTTCACCATAGAAATTCCCATCCTACATTTTCTATTGGTATCAGACTTTGTGCCATTAGCCATTAAATATCGAATTATGTACAGGAAAAAATGGTTTACAAAGCACTCCTTCATACCAATATAATATATATCTATCAGCATTTTATTTGGTAAAATTTCTAATTTGTTTAATTAGTTTTTTTTTTTTTTATAGAATTATTCTGTGAAGCATTCCATGTGAAATATACACGTAAAACAAGATGCACCAGGAAACAAACGTTCACAAGAATAAATGAATATGTATTTAATAAATGCATGCATTTGTGTATATAATTCGGAATAGGTTTAACAGTTTAGATATTGCAAATTATAAAAATGAAATAAAACAAAAGATTAGACAAAGAATAAAAGGTTTCTAATCTTTCATCATTATCATTAGACATCTGCTTTCTATATTAGCATGGGTTTTGATAGGACTTGATAGGTCAACAACGGATGACATCTTATTCAAGTATCACGGTGTGAACATGATGTCTGCTGATGACTTTTTTGACCAACAGGATGAAAACTTTGTTGTCAATGGAATCCAAGTACTGCAATATCCAATGGAAGAAGTACGTGGATCACAAAGAGGAATATGTTGGAAAAATAAACATCATTTGGTTACATTCCAGGAGAGTATTTTGGCTAGCCTATGAACCTTTTAGCTGACCATTGTACTTTACTCCTGTAAAGTCCACCTCCTGCTGCCTTTACAATCCCTGAAATCTTCCAACCATCATTAGCTCTTATCTTACTTTCTATGTTGAAGACATCTGCCTTACATCATCATTCTTTCTAAAATAATTAAATACTAAGGAATTTCAAGATACACGTTCCCCCTACACTGACATTGCTAATGCACCAGTCAAATTGTAAGCCATGATCAGCTATCCGTATTGGTTTGGTGTCCCCAAATACTTACATCTCTGCCTGATACAAATAATAAATACCCTTGATCTCTTCCTCATGGCTGATCACTGTGCAACACACTACATATCCACCCTCACCTGAAGTCTCCATCCAAATTAGCTAGCTACTTAAAACTTCAGGTACATGCTTATCTGCCTAACTGTAAATGTGTTTCACCACTGATCTATTTGAGGCAGTTAAGCCAGTAACAAACATGACTACAACATGCGAGATCCTTCAAATTCCTCACATGATGAAACCCATAATCTCAAAACCGTCAACTGGTTTATCCAGAGCTGATACATCAGTATGAGCAAAATAACTCACCAGTGCAATACCTGAATGACTATCATAGTACACCGTAGTAACTCCTACACAATTACTACTAAAGAAAAAATAACATAGCAAAGGACACCTTTTTACAATGCATAACCAGCAAACGTTTATACCTCCAACATTGTAGTAAAGCACTGTGATCCCTTGCCAAGAGGATCAAATCTCCAGAATTTCTCTACTTGTCATCCCTTAAACAGAACTGCTGCTGAATTAGTAATATGCTCACAAGAAAAAAAGCTTCTACATCTGTTGTTACTTGCTTTGTCCATTTCTACACTAAAAGTGCACATACATGTATAGATAAAATGAAATCCAGCTCCCAATTCTCCTTTTCCACACTTCCAGGCCTACCAAGTCTGAAAACTTCTCGGATTACACCAGACTCAACCTATCTCACAGGTGTATCTTCCAGAACTTGTTCTTATCATCAAAGTCTTCAATCACCTGATCTCTTTCTGGTTTATCCAAAGCTTTGTAAGCCCTCTGAAGTGTGTCCTGCCTCTCCAAAGGAAACAACTCTTACCAACATCTAGCACATGTTTCCAGTACCTCAAAGATAACAGAAATCCTTGCCAATGGTAACCCCATTCATTATGCTTAGTGACCATTGGTACAGCTTCCAGATCCAGTAGAGACTCAATCCTGTCTGTCACTCACACTTAAAATTTGAGAAGACAAAACTGTTGTCCCTAGCATAAGAAAATCTTAAGTAACCTGTCTCTCAGAAATTAAGCTTCCAGATGCACTGTCCTATTGCAGCATTTGATGAGAGAGGACTCCTTTTGAATTATGTTCTGATGTACTATAAGGTTACGTCTCTCCTACAAATAACATTCTACTACACAATCTGAACCTTACCTTGAGAATAGGTTTCAATAGATACATGAGATCATGAATCATTGTTAGACCAACACTCAATCACAATATAAAAAAGAAAACAGTCTTCACAGAAATATAGTAAAGCTGTTGGATTCAAGAATGATTATTCAATAATTGTTCAATCAACATTGAATAAGTGGCTAAGTATTCTACAAACATAATGTAGTCTTGAAGCAGAATCAATGTGACACAGTGTGCAACAAGGCGGTACCATTGAATTACAGGTACCATCATTCTATTGACCCACCTACTAAATTACTAAGTAAGATATACAAGCATCATAGACAACAGCTGAAAGAAAACCATTTGAACAATTGCTAATGACCTACTTTTTCCAACACTATAAACACGACTCTCGGACTGCTGTTTCCACTGGTCACTACTTTTATCACCAGCACAACAAATTCTTCTGTGTTTGTGTAAGGTCGTTTATTGCTTACATGTTTCACTCATTAGACAATGGCCATGCTGGGGCACTGTCGCGGAAATTTGGAATCAAATGCATTGACCCTGAAATTTATTCTTTTCTTTAAGCCTGGTTTTTATTGTATCATTCTATTTTGCTGGACTGATAAGCAATAGGGACAAACATAAACAGCAGTTGTCAAACAGTGATTGAAGACACACTAAGGTGGTGGGACCTATTCTTTGTCACCAGAATCACATATGTTGGCATACGTGGACACATACATCTATCTATGTGTATGATGAGTGTTTAATACCAACTTTGATGCAGCAGATTTAAAAGGATGTTATCTCACACATGCAGGTCAACACTGTCTGATGTGTCCATTATTTTTAAGACAGCAGGAAACAATTTCAGAGCAATCTGGCTACTATTTCAAGTAGCTTTTGTTTTGTGTGAATGCATTGCAAACACAAAGCAAAACATTTGATCAAAAATGCAAATGTCTTCATGAATATAATGTGTAATAAATTTAATTTTGAGAAAAAATTGTGGAACTGATGTATATTCAATGATTAGTTATATATAAGATTCCAGTACGTTTGCAATCAGCAGTATCTGCCTTGTTCTATCAATTACAGCCTCTCTCTCCTTTTATAACATCATCTCAGTCAACAAAGCCTCTTACATCCCACACTAACACTTGTATTTTTGTTTCATCAATGACTTTCTTTTCTCTTCTGTTATTGCCATTTAGAGCAGATTAATAGAACAACGGCTGTGCAAATTGAAAAGTTATCAATTTATAGGCTTTTGTGAAACTAGATTTATTGAGAACTTATCTATTTGGGGATTGTCAATTTTAATTTGAGCCCCATCCACACATACACACTCTTATACAAATATCAGCTGTGTAGCTATGACGGTGATAGAAATATATGGAACAGACTAGGGTATTAACAAAAGCTTTAAAACATTAAGTATTGTCATTATGAAAGGAAAAAATAGTTATTCTTCATGTATAACATACTTGCACAATCTTTTAGACATTTCTTTGTTGCCAAAACTAAGCTGAATGTTGACAAAGATAGCATCAAACATATTAATGTTGATATCAAGGATAAACACACAACTTGCAGGACAGATCCAGCTCACAGCAATGTTTAGCCCAGCCCATTGGCAGAATTATATATAAACCCAACAGCTGCAGGACAAGGTGGTGGAAGATCCAAGCAAAGGAATCTGGGTCTTGGCAAGAGATGGGTGTTGAACCAGGCCCTGAATGAGGACCTTTGCTATCACTTGTACAAAAGGCATAGGGAACAAATTCTTATAGCCAAAGCTAAAGAGAACTGCTTGATGAATAAACTGAGCATCCTGTTGAACTTAGGATGAC
>JACXVO010036913.1:87340-99284 GCA_015501135.1 Hapalochlaena maculosa
ATATATATGACAGGTTTCTTTCAGTTTCTGTTTACAAAATCCATTCACAAAGCTTTAGTAGGCTCAAGGCTATAATAGAAGGCACTTGCCCAAAGTACCGCACACTGGAACTGAACCCAGAACCATGTAGTTGGTATGCAAGATACTTGCCACAGTCACTCCTACACCTATATTGGCGGAGGCTTACAAATATTTAAATTGCAATATAAAAGTAGGAGAGAAAGAAAGAGACAATTATTTAGAGTTTCCAAACAATGAAAATAAGTCGAAATCTATTTACGCTGGAAGTGTGCGAATGCCCGTGTTTTAGAAGGAACTAAAGCAATCAAACCCAACTGAAGTTATGAAATCCCAGTGTTCATGTACAACATCACACACATGTAGCTAACAAGAAATGACTGTCCCTGGGTTCCACGATAAAGGTTTCAGTTGTTTGATCGACTGAACCACCCACTCACTATAAAGGTAGAGTATTCACAAGACACACATAAACATAATCCGCAGTGTGAATCAGTGACAGAATTTCTGGCAAGACTGGTCTAGTCGAGATGGTTCACGATTGATCTACATCAAAGACACTTGCCCAAGATGTTGTACTATGTGCTTGGATCCTTACAATTTCACACACAAACGCTTACTTTTTTCACTAACCTATCTGTTTTAAAACAAGGAAAACAAAACAAAACATTGTAACCAAGTTAAACAATATTCAGATACAAGTTTGTATGAGTTACTGGATCACACACCCCATTCACAATGACACACACACACACACAAGACAGAGAACTGAGTTTTAAAAACTATAAAATGATATATGCAATAGGAAAATGTCACAAATACAATTAGTGCATGTGCAGTAATGTGTAAAAAGACAGCAATGTCAGTTAACTGCATACATAGATGAATGTAGACAATGTACAGGTGTTGCCTTTCATGGTATAGTTTTTTTTTTTTACTAAGAAAGTGGCCTGGAGGACAGTTAATTTACATTACTGCAGTACAATATGCATTGCATGCAACTGCTATGCAGTTTTTGTGCAATGTAATTTAATATTTAGTAGATCCTCAATTATAAGTGTTGTTAAGAGTAGCAGATATGTCAAATAAGAGGGAATGGAGTAGATCACAGGAAAGGGAACTTAAATTGGTTATTACAAGTGAATCACTCTAAACTGTAAGGGTTAAAGAATCGGGTATCAGTTAAGATTTTGGATTACCAGCTAATATTTTGTCAAATCTTACTGTATATGTTTCAATGTATGTCTGGACAAGGAACTTAAAATGTGCCTTAGGCTTCCTTGTGGCCATTTACTTTTTAACATGTTGAGAGCAACAGGAAGGTGCTTCGATTATTGGTTGAAGACTCTGTAGTATGCTATTCCAGCAATAAGACCGCTCAATTCAAAGTTGACTTTTTACAGAAAATAAATGCAAAGATAAATGAAAACAAGCAAATATCAATTCTGATGTTTACAGAGCTGTCAATAAACAGAAAAAAAAAGGAAAAAAAATCTTTCATGACATTCCAAAATATATAAACCATAATATTATTATCACTGAATGATAATAGTCCCCCAGAGGTTATCAATACAATATCTCACATCTATTCATCAAATTGATATTAGAATAGCATGATAGCTATTTTATTTGAAAACTAAATAAATACTGCAGCTGTAAGCATGACTCCATGGTTAAGAAATTCACATTGTAACCAACTGATTCTGGGTTCACACCTGCTGTGAAGCACCTTGTAGCTTTGAATCAACCAGCATCTTGTTTGGTGGAATTGATAATCAGAAATGGTGCAAAAACCTGCTGTGTGTGTATACATGTATGTATATGCCCATGTTTATCTTTAAACACTATTCTAAAATAGAGTTGATATTTATCTTGTAACTCAGCAGTTCAAAAAAAGTTAATGAAATAATTTTTTTTACTCCTGGATTATCCCTTTTAATGGGGTCCACTATTAGAAAGTGAGAAAGCGTTGTGAGTAAAAGATGAATTTGTGTTTTTGTATGGATTAAACAGAGTCCATTGAAGCAGATTTCTTAATGCCAGTCCTGTTGCCTATTCTCACCTGTTTTCAAAGCAAGGTAACATTTCCTCATAGCAATACATGTTTCCATAGAAGATTGCAAACAAACAACAGCTGGTCTGATAGTGGCGCACATATATAGCTATCATATGTTGTTAAACAAGGAGATATTAACACACACACATCACACATAATGACAGGCTTTGCCCAGTTCGATCTGAAATTAATGTTGAAGACATCTACCCAAGGTACCATACATTGGAATGGAACCCAAAGCCAAGTTAACTACAGAGCCAAACTCATGTATGTTGAGTTGAGTGGAATAAATAGAGTTACAAAGATAATATTACTATCCCTCTTCCAATACCACTGTATTCCAGCTAATGTGTCACTTGTCACTGGAACTCAATTGTTGAGCAGAAGTTTGGGATTTTATTGTATCATGTCAGCTCACTGAACCTGGTTTGTATTTTATTTCACTAAGCTCAGAAGGATGAATTGCAGTGCTGACCTTAGTAGGGTTTGAACAGAGAACATAAAGAGCCAGAATAAATATATTTCTTTACTATATATATATATATATATATATATATATATATATATATATATATTTCTTTAGCCAGAATAAATAGCATTGTCACGGAGTTCAATAAAGCAAATACCAAGATAGATGTGATTAACAAAAAACTTTGAAAGTGGTGCCTCACAGCATAATTGCATTCCAACGAATAAAGCCAGTAAAAGAACAACATCCCTAAAAACAAAAAAAGATTAAAAGAAAGAGTTTTGTTTGCAGGGATTTTGAACTCTTCATAATTTGGTTCTTACAAATAATCTACAGACTGAAGAGTGTTATATTGAATAATGACTGCAGAAAAAAATATAGTGATAACATCTATGCCCCAAGAAATCCCTTCTTAGAAAAACAGACGCTTTCGTCCTCAATTTCCTAATGCACCATAATGACTACTTTTTTTTTAAATTCTGAAAATAATCAAGCATTTAACAGGTTTTAGTAAAATAATTAAATTTTGTATTACTAGGTTAGTGCTTCAAGCATAACTTCACAAAAGGCTTCCTCTTGGAAATTTATTACATAAGGATTAAATTTAAATACAAACACTTTAAAGCAGATGTATTTTGTAGCACAAGTATTGTATCTATTACAAACTAGAAACTGAGAGAATTGTTGATTCTATAGAAAGATTTACATAAAATGAGGAATTATGAATACTGAAAACAAAAATGCTTCCACTGCAATCCTTTTGTTACTTTGATGATTGCTTTAGTAGTATCAATACATTATTTCTGTAACCATGGTATACCATTTGCCCTGTGATATCTTTATACAATATTGTTCACAACCTTATAGTATTTATTTGCATGTAGTCCCAAATCAAAATATCACAAAAGACGAATACAGAAAGAGTTGGATGTTCTGCCTAAGATCCTAATTTTAGTGAATACAAAGTCGTTTAAAAAATTGAAATACAAAGGGCAAAGTTGTTGTTTTAGATAATGAAATCATTTTGAATTCCAAATTCTTTCATTCAAAATCCACATATTATAGCATATTACATAAATTAAAATACTAAGACACTGCTTGTGAAATATGCTGTAATGTTAAGTTGATTGTCCATCATATGCGTGTGTGTGCGCGCGCACACACACACAATCCCTCTCTTCCTCTCGCCACTTTTCTTTCTGGCATTTTTCTTGGAACAGTCTCATATTAATGGAATTGCTCTATTCACTGAAATATTACTAGAAATAGAGAAATTTGAAAATTACTAAATACAAGTCACTTAATCTGACTCTTTTACTAGAGTGACAGTTAAAATATTTTAATTCGAATATAATACTCGTAGCATCCACTACAAATTGCTGGTTAGACCAAGGGTAACACATGTGTCTACATATACAAATGATTAGGAGTGACCAATGTTAGATAACCAGTAAAACACATAAAACTATTTTTTTTCAGTAGCTTTTAGGTGAGATTCAGACTGACATTCATGAATTAAAAAAAAAAAGAACATCTTTCATGACATTACAAAATATATAAACCATTTTCTACTGTGGTTCTTTCAAAACTTAAACCAAATAACAATTAGCTTTTAAGGATTAATTATACAAGTGAGCCGTTCCACAATTCATCATTGTCACACAATTGAAATTAATAGCTTCTCACTGGCTATGACTTCTATTGATCTTGAAACGAAATCAAAAAGAAAAGTACAGACAATAGTAATAATAATAATGATAATAATAATAACAGTAAAAACAATAACGAAAGCTCTTAGAACATACTCTTAATTTAGCGAGCAGAAAAGAAATCTTTGGAATATATTTCTTTTTTAAAAGGTTGATTAGATCTTATGTAGGCAGAGCAACGACGTAACAGCTTCCATGGATAATGTTACTATGGGAGCTGTGCATGCATGCATGAGAGACAGACACATCATCTAATGAAAAGCCACAAACTATATATTTATAAATGGCATAAAGCAGCTGCTGCTTACAATTCTAGCAGTTGCCGTTTTTGAATATAACCATTAAGATTAATAATGGTTTCTCAAAAAACTGTTTCAGAGAGGGTTACAATCAATTATCGAGGTGCAGCCAACTGACCAATTTATATTGTGGTTCATATCTTATCGAGCCCATAAACACGAGAAAGTCAACTTCAAACTCACAATCAGAAAGACAAAACCAAAAGCTGTAATGAATGGTAAGCCCCAAACAGAGGATAATTTTTCCACTTAACAGTGAACTAACTTCGATAGTTATTTAAATTACTCTATGCAGGAAACTAATTCTCTACCAACTCTAAAATAGATAACATACATTTATGCCTTCATTTTTAGAACATGCCAGGCACATTAATTTAAATATTGAACTAAAATTAATTAAAATAATTATTTTATTCTTTTACGCATTTCAGTCATTTGACTGCGGCCATGCTGGAGCATCGCATTTAGTCGAACAGATTGACCCCGGAACTTATTCTTTTGTAAGTCCAGTACTTATTCTATCGGTCTCTTTTGCCAAACCGCTAAGTGACGGGGACACAAACACACAAGCATCGGTTGTCAAGCGATGGGCTTCTTCCAGTTTCCGTCTACCAAATCCACTCACAAGGCTTTGGTCAGCCTGAGGCTATAGTAGAAGACACTTGCCCAAGGTGCCGTGCAGTGGGACTGAACCCGGAACCATGTGGCTGGTAGACAAACTACTTACCACAAGGCCACTCCTGCACCTAATGTACAAAAAAAAAATTATGCAACTTCATATTTAAGGTACTGGATGTTATATTGTTTCGAGTCAAATATTTTACATTTTGATTATTTATTTGCAAGAGGTTATAGTGTTGCATTGTGTGAAGCCACCTTTCTGCCAGTTCTTTGATCCCACAGTGATACCCAACACTTGTCTTTTGGGACGAAAAATCTCTTCCACTAAAGTTTTCACCTCAGTTGATGAAACAGCTATGGAACAAGGGGGCTAGTCCAGACTATGGGTATGGCACCAGTTTGATTCCTCAAATTCCCAAAGGCATTTGAGCAGTATGAGATCTTGCCAATGTTGAGTATTTTTGCTGCACAATGGCATACATTTACTCCAATTATTCAGAGTACAGATTGGTATTGATGGGTTTGACCACCCAGAACAAATTCATAGTGAACTATCCTCTCAAAATTCTATCAGACACAGAGAATCACCTTGTGTTTGAAATGCCTATGTTTGGTGACAGTAATGCTTAACCATTACTTATGCATGTTAAGAATGTGGGAAAATATCTCAATGTGCTCACAACACTTCTTCAACCAAGAGGAGATGAAAGCTTCGGTGGAGAAGTTTTTCACCTTAAAGGACAGGAACTGTCATCAGCATAGGATCAGAGAAATGGTGGAAAGGTGGTTTCACACGATGCAACACAAGGGTCTCTGTTTTGAATGCTAAGCTTTTTTTGTTGTAATTTGATGAATAAAACATACCAGTTACTACAAGATAGTATGGCAAATATCTTGACTCAACACAATATATGCCCAAACTAAAAGTACAGGACAGACACTATACTCTTATATAATGGACATAGGACTACTTGAGTATTTATGTAGCCCATTGAATCTGCTTGATGTTGAAAAGTTCATTTGAAACATTAAGCTATCAATTCACACAAATTCTTTCAAAGTAAATAAATAAAACAGTTTATTACTCTTCTTTCTGTTTGAGCAATTATTATTAGGAAATAGTAATTCAACTTCAAATTCTCCAGGACTACCCATTCACTCCTATCAAATGAACACAGAGCTTTAAGGCCAATACTTTACTCTGTTTACACTATAGAAATGTTTACATTATTCAAACCACTCCTAAATCATTGTTGAGTGGTCAGTATTATGAAGAGGCAGTCAACTGCAAAAGAACTTACTTCTGTTGCAAGATAAAATTTTAGATTGTCTAACAAATTTAGCAAAACAAATTGCTCAAATTTATTCACTCTGAAAAAAATAAATAACCAACCACTCCTTGGTCACAGTCAAGTGATTTGACGACTATGAAAGATTAGTCAACTATAACAGTTGACAATATGAAAGTGTTTACATTTGTAAAGTCAGCCAACCTATGCAAGAGGATAGGGATAAGGTATTGAAGCAATAAAAAGCAGTAAAATTAAAATGTATATAAAAATAAGTTACTAATAAGAGAGACAGATGGTAAAAGGTGAAATTAGAACAGATATCTTTAATATGGCTTTGTATGAAACTAATCAACTGGGTTCCTTTAATTTCAACAGTAATAAATCAGTGAAGAACAGTCCAGATTGGATCAAATTAGAAACTCCAGCTATTTTAACCATTGTTTCCATTAGAAAGAACCTGGAGTTAAATGATGATGAGATCACCTTCGAGTTTCTTACAAGTTAAGAATGAGGAAAGTCAATGTTGGGGGAAGGAATATGAACATTACTAATAATACTGGTCCTCAAAACATCCTAACATAACAGATTAGATCACACCGAAATAGGATGAATTCTTATCATCTGCATACAATACATAATTGATCAGACTATTGGATATTGTTATACATTGCTGGTCACAGTGTGCTTTGCTTTGTTCTAGCTTTCAAATGATGTTATCCTACTAATGAATGAGAGCAGGTCAACATTACCCCCCTATGAGAAAGTTAGTCCATTGTAGTAGGGCAACCCATTTACACCTGTATGGACTGGAGTAATGTGAAATGAAATGTTTTGCCCCCAAAACACTATGTACTACTCAGTCCAGGAATTGAAACCACAGTCTTACGATAGTAATTGCAACACCCATTTCACTAGTGGCTTACTTCTAAGTCTCTTCCAGTGGGCTTTGTTTGTAAAATCTGTTCCGTAATTCTGTCCTTTCTGTTTTTAACCATATTGTGTGTGTGTGTGTGTGTAAAAGACATAAGAGGTTATGCAGCTATCTAAGAGATATATGTATCCATATGCACTACTGGTGTATTGCTTTATAGTGTATAGTCCATGTTATAGGGTATATGGTAGTAGTATTAGCAAAGTAAAACTGTGGTTTAATATATATATAAACGATAAAGAAATGGAACAGTGATAAACAATGAGATGTGTCACTTGGTGAATGAAGGACGTTGGTGGAGCTGCCCTCATCTGAAACTTCGGAAAAATATTAAAGAACTGAGGGCCCCTAAAGCCCAAGCTGTTGCAGTAACTGGTCTTGTATTTTGATGGAGATGCGGGGATCTTAGGCACTATGCAGTGACAATCCGTTCTGCTGTTTGTGTAGTTTTCAATGCCAAAGTTTGGTACAAGGCCCTTGAAGATTTTCCAGATATATGATTTTTTCTTACCTATGATTCCTTTGTCCACATGACTAATGTCCATCTTCCCTTCTTTGCCTGACTGTCCTACGGTCAACATCTCGTATTTTTCTTTTATATTTCAGCTTTTAAGCTATTTTTCCTCACACTAGCTCACTTTGATTTGTTCTTTGTTGAAAGACACCTGTTGTTTTGTATTCTCTGTTTGCTATATGTATACCAAGTTTTTCATCTTGGTGTCCATATACTTTTGATAGCTTTTCCCACAAAGTGGTCTGATGCTCTTAACTTAAACCAATGTGCTAATGATCCTGTAGCTCAAATTATTCAGTTTTTAATTTAAGCACAAGACCAGCAATTCTGATGGGAATAGGTTAGTCATTTTCATCAATCCTCCTACTTGTTTGATATTTACTGTATCAAATCCTAAAGTCAACTTTGCATTTCATATCTCCAGAGCAGAGAAAATAAAGTTCTAATAAAGCCTTGTGACAGATGGTATTGAGACTAAGCTTGCTCGCCTCATTAATAAGAAACAAGAGTGATGGATTTTCATTTAAAAAAAGGAGAGGGGGTGGCTTACACTATTTGTTCCAATTCTTCAATTTTTGCAATCACATCTCAGTGAGATAAACTTTGCTTTTCATCCCTTTTGGTGTTGATAAAAATAAATGCTGGCCTTGTATCTAAATCACAAACCATTATTATTCTTACTGATACAACAAATTTAATGGATAGAGAGGTAGTGTTAAATGAAGGGCCAATGCCATCCATTACCTTACAAGAAAGCAGGTGTGTACTAAAATAGCAAATATTTAGAGCAAACACCTTTATTAACCGAATAATTCAATTGAAATCATTAGTTGGATTAAAGAAAAAAATTGCAAAAATTAATGAATACCAAGAAAGAGAAAAGTGAAGTAGTGGTTACACTACTACTACTACTACTACTACTAACACCACCACCAGTGTCACTAAAACAGCTGTTACTGTCATCCCTATATGACAATGGAAACTACTCCATCCACACTAACACCAACATTAAACCTGAGTCACTCTGAAAGCTAATAGTAATTAGTCAAGAATTTCATTACATGACAATAACAAGTGAAAGAACAATAATTGACTTTATGCGGTTGTACAGAAAGAAAACAACATTTTTTTTTTACAGATATGAATTATTAAAAAAAACCCACTTTAGACACAAAACTTTATAAATCATGGGAACAAGAATGAGTGACAATCATACATTATTTGATATCACAAGTGAAATGAAATGCCTTTATCCAGGAAACAAAATAGATTTGGACTCGGTTTACTAGTAGATTAAGCTTACATTAGTGGTGGTGGTGAATCAGAATTCAAAAGTAAACAGGAACAGAGAATGAATGAATGACTGCCTTCCATATATATATATACCTTGCTTATCTGCCTGACATAACTGAAGTTTATTCCTGAATTTTTGCAACTAGCTTTCCTCATGAATGTCAAATGACAACAGATGGATAAATTATAAAATTTAAAAAAATATAAATAAATAAAAGGATTAATCAATCAATAATGAAACAACAGCGAAGGAGGAAAGACGAGCTGACAGTCATGTATGTATGTGTGTGTATATATATATATATATATATATATATATACTTACCTACCAAATAATTATATCTCAGGAAATTAGAATAACATTAACTCAGCTATGATCATTTGTAAGAGAAACTACCATAAAATACCACAAGTGAGATTGTTTGTGTGTGTGTGTTAAAACTACAGTGACTATGGCTTGAAAGGTATTTAGTATAGTAGGGGTGAAGGTAAAAACAAGAATTGAACCTCACCCACCCCCCTCCTGCTACTTCTTTCTCTATAATTCTACACCTCATGGTTTCAAATGTATGGCTGGTGTTTCTCTCTCTCCCCTCTCTCTCATTTACTTCTCACCTTTCAGTAAGTTCATTAGTGTGGGAGGAAGGGGAGAAGTCACTTCTGCATGTGGTTCTCCTTATTTGATTAATGACTTTTTAAAAAACACATTCTTCCAGGCTAACAGAGTTGAACAAAACTGCAAATTTAATCATTTGCATCTGGGTGGTTAGGAGCAAGTAGGTTTTCTTCTAGCCATGGTTACTAGACCTTTGCAGTGTTAACACACTGGGTTTGTTAGGATACAGCTGAAAGCTTTTCTCTTTATTTTGTGTGGCATGAACAAATCAAGTTTGGTGGTGTCTATCTATACCTTCTCCATTCATTCTTCACTATATGGCCCAATTAACAGGCTTCATACCTATGATTTTAACAGAGAGTAAATGGTAACTTGTGACAAACATGTCTTCCCAGAGATAAAATAAAACAGCTTTTAATAGAGATTGAAATCTATCTAAAGCCACATATATGTCTTAACTGTTGAGATAAAGTAGAAAGAAATCTGAATCAGAATTTCTTCTATGTCAGAGATGAAGATTACGGAATGTTAATCGTTTTCAGTAGTTGTATGTCACACTCTTCCAGATACTGTTCACTCAACTGTCAACATGTTCTGAATTAGAGTAAGCAACCAATCTATTCTATCATTATATTTAAAACAAACTTTATACATTTACTCCTACCCTGTCACTTATGATAAAGCTTTGTCAGATATTTTTAAAATATCACACCTCTGTCAAAACTATCTCAAACGTTCCTTTTTCAGAAAGGACAGAATTTAAGGAGATTAAGTACATTAATAAACTTGCCAAGCATCTCATAAGAGACACTTGTTTAGGAAGGGAAATCAGATTGAGTAATATTTGTGTCTTTTCTGGGAGCATTAACCCCCTCGTTACCGTATTCATTCCGAGATGCTCCATGTTTCTTTCAATTAATTTTAAATGTAATAAAGAATTTAGTAAAATAATTTAATTATCATTAAGTTAGTGTTATGATCATAAATTGTAGCTAAAATTTGGTAGAAGATTTTAATTCAAAACACATGAAATCAAGACATTTGTACTACAGAGCCATAGGCGGTTTCAGGTGGGTTGGTCACAAAAGGGTTAAGAACTATGAATTAAATGAAAGTAGCCAAGAAATGAAACTGGAAAATGAAGCTTGCAAATGGAACCCTACAAACCTTTGGCCACTAGATTGTTAGCTTGGTTATTTGCAAGCAGATGTAACAGTTTCCATATGAATAGTATAACAGTATACATTAAATGTAAACAAAACATAGGCACAGGAGTGGCTGTGTGGTAAGTAGCTTGCTTACCAGCTACATGGTTCTAGGTTCAGCCCCACTGCGTAGCACCTTGGGAAAGTGCCTTCTACTATAGCCTTGGGCCAACCAAAGCCTTGTGAGTGGATTTGGTAGACGGAAAGTGGAAGAAGCCACACACACACACACACACACATATATATATATAAATAAAAGGAATCAACATAATCTGCATGCATACAAACATACACACAACCACGGTGGTTCATTCTTTAATTGTAAGTAATTTTTGGACAGTTCTTTATTCCTTTTTACGGTTATCTCCCTGTCTCACTTGAAAGCTGGTAATAATAGTCAATATTGGTCTAGACCAGGGGTCACCAAGCTACGGCCCACGACGGCATTTTATCAGGCCTGCCGACAGTACTCAAATATTTTCGTTAAAAAGTACAGAGCGCGAGACATTATGATACCATTGAAATTTAAACATCATGTTGAGCTCATTAAATCTTCATGGACTTGAATATAATTAATCAGTTGTTGCATTCCTTGATCACATTTTGAAAATAAATGTTAGTTAAAATTGTTTTTGTGCATCGTAAGCCACTCATCCATGAATATAATATGGAATAATAAATTTGGTTTCACGTCTTTTTCTCAGAGCTTTTGTTCTGGCCTGCATATATTGAACACAATGATTATGTGGCCTACACTTGTCATTTTTTCAACTATCCGGCCCACTATGAAGAAAGTCTGGTGACCCCTGGTCTGGACTATCTGGAAATGAAGATAATTCCAATAAAATGAATATTCCACTTTATGTACTCTATCTTTGATGTTAAAATACATGCCCTGGGCTGTTCTGGGTTATTAGTTTA
>JACXVO010036917.1:88488-101214 GCA_015501135.1 Hapalochlaena maculosa
GAAAGAAAGAAAGAAAGAAAGAACAAAAGATAGAACGAAAGAAAGTGAAATTCTTCGAAATAAAATCGGCCAAAAAAGTTATCGTGTTTGATAACCATGATCATGATCATGATCATGGTTATGATGATGATGATGATCATGATAAAACTACTCCTAGTAGTTGTATTTAGATCTTATCATTCGATAAAAAAAAGTGTGAGTTCAATTCATCTCCTCAAGTGAATATGAACAGTTTTCTAACGTCTATACGTTTCTTCAAACTTTTACTCAGGAGGCCCGGCATCGGGGCTAATTACGTCCAGGAGCTCTGGTCTGGTAGGGCCAAAGGCTTCCCAGTTAATATTGCGTCCTACCGTGTTAGGAGTACGATTCAATCACTTTTTTGAAGTTTCTCTAGAGATTTTCCATAAGAATTGGAGCCAGGACGGAGAGCTACGTGATTCTCGATACGGATGCTGATGCGGATACGGATATGGATGCGTTTATGTAACGAAGGCGATCGAAAATAGGTGAACGAGTCACTGGATGTTGATGCATTCTTCTCAAGTTGTTACTCCCCTCTTCAGCACCGCATCCAACCCATTCACCATCCACGAACACATTAAAGTAATCAGCCGACTATCACCGGTGTGGCGTTCCAAATATGGACCCGTGGTGGGCGAAAATCCGCGAAGTAGAAACAGAACTGGACTGTATATGTTTTTAAAAGTTGCTTTTATAAATTGTATTTGTTTTATTATATATGCAAAACAACACGACGGAGAACTGACCTAAGCTTAAATAAGAGACTGCGATGGGTAAGGCGATGAGGAGCTGGCAGAGACGTTAGCACGCCGGGCGAGATGTTTAGCGGCATTTTGTCTGTCGCTACGTTCTGAGTTCAAATTCCGCCGAGGTCGACTTAGCCTTTCATCCTTTCGAGGCCGATAAATTAAGTACCAGTCGCATATAGGATCGATCTGATCGACTGGCTCTGCCACCTTGTCTGTCCTTGTTTGTCCCCTATATATGTATAGCCCCTTGTGGGTAATAAAGAAGAAAAAAACGTTAGCACGCCGGATTTAGGAGAGAAAGTGAGAGGGAGAGAGAGAATATCATAAACGCTGCAAACATGCATCACTTCATGACGATTCGAACAGCAAGATGAGATTGTCAACGAATAATTCAATATGGATAACCCGAAGAAACGTCAATAAAACCAGCAATTTGGGTGGAGGGGGGAGGGGGTCAGTCATTTTGATCAACCCCACTACGCAACTGGTACTTAGATTACTGAACCACGAAAGGATAAAAGGCAAAGTCGACCTCGGTGGAATTTGAACTCAGAACGTAAAGACTGACGAAATGACAGTAACCATTCCGCTTGGTGTGCTAACATTTCTGGCAGCCCCCTCACCGCCTTTTTCTTTTATCGACCCTGAATGACTGAAAAGCAAAGTTCGTCTGGGAAGGATTTGAACTTAAAACACAGAGAACCGGAACTAATTGCACAAAGTGTTTTTTTATTCCTGATGCTTTGTTATAATTGGACAAACGTTGGTTTATTTTCTTTTGGACTCGTCCTACACCAGATATTTATTTAAAGGAAGAGAAAGACGATATTTGATACCGAATATTTTCAGGGGGGAAAAACGAAATCGCGAGAATTTGTATGAATGAATCACTTAAACGAAAAGAACGGGTTGCGTCTGAAGAAGACAAATTGTAGTCCAGAAGCATAGAAAGAAGCTTAGAAACCAAGAACATTTCAATCAAAGCCATCTTCACACGTTTGGGAATTTGAAAGGGAAGCAGGACCGGCAAAGGTAAATTTAAACACTAAATACCTCTCGAATTTTCGGAAAATCTTAAAGCAAAGAGAAGCGGGTTCGAAACTGTGGTTTGCAGAAGATAGCTTTTTTTTTTCTTTTAGCTAAGAACCAGTGTCTGTGTGTGTTGTCTTTGAACACGAATATTTCTAATGAAGTTAAATTAATTTTTCTATTCTCATTATCTCTCGCTCCGTCTCCGAAATATTTATTCCATCCAGTGATGCGGGGAAAACTAATCTTTTCGGAAGAGACTGGGAATTGGAAAGAAAGGAAAGGACGGATTCTTTCAGGAACTCATTTGATGTCTTAGAATATTGTAGTTTAATAATAATAATAATTCTGGCCTTTTGCCGAAATGAGAAATCCTATTATTTAGGCGGTTGGCTGGACAAAATGCTTAGTATTTCGTCTGTCGCCACGTTCCGGGTTCAAATCCCACGGAAGTCGACTTTCTCCTCGACCTTTTCGAGGTCGATAAAATAAATACCAGTGAAATGTTGAGAATCGACCATTCCCCCACCCCTCAAGTTTCAGGTCTTGAGCCTCTTAATAGATTAAATGAAGCTGGCAAAGTTATTACCGAGCCGGACAAAATATTTTGCGTTATTCTTCAGTCTGTATGTTCTGGGTTCAAATTCCACCGACGCCGACTTTGTTGTTCTTCCTTTCAGAGATCGATAAAACAAATACCAGTCGTGCACTGGGTCGATGTAATCGATAAACCCCCGCCCCCTCCTCCATTATTTCCGGCTCTCCGCCCTAAAGAAAAAACCTATTAAGCCAGCAAGCTGACAGAACGGTTAGCACGCCGGAAAACCTTTTGCGACATTTCATCCGTCTTAACATTCGGAGTTCAAATTCCGGCCGCGTCGAATTTGCTTATCCTTTCGAGGTCGATAACCCATTTACCGTCTACGAAAATTTCCGGTTCTTTTATCTATAACAGAACTCTCACCCTTTCAACCTGCCAATCGTACCCGGGTACCTTCGAAGTTACTGTTGGAATAAATTCTGAAAACTTCGCTTCTTTAAACGCAATCAAAACCGGTCAACGCCAAGTTTTTTCCGGATTCAATGAATTCTGCGGAATCCCTTCCCACGGTCTTGTAGGGTTAAAACCTTACTTTATGGACTTCGGTTTTTAGCGTTTTGTACCTGTTTGTGTCCTTAGACCGCGATCATGCTGGAGCACTGCCTCGGCGAGCTTTTAGTTGAATCAATCTCGATATTTTCTTAAAAGCATGGTAATTATTTTCTTAGTCACTGTTGACGAAACGCTAACCCCAATACCGCTTGTCAAGCGGTGATGGGGGACAGACAAGACGCGCACCCAACACTTGTTTTCCATATTCTTTCACAGGGCTTGGTTTGGCCCGAGGCAATAACAGAATACACCTTTAGCCAGGGTGCCACGCAGTAGGACTGAACCCAGAACCTTGTGGTTGGAAAGCAAACTTCTTGCCTCACAGTCACCATGCCTGTGCTTAATGCCTACCCCCACCCCCCAAAAAAAAGAAATGCTGCCGAGTGCGGGAATGTGATCCTAGAAGCTCTTAGAAACCATCCCCTAACTTTACCAAAAAAAAAATATAATAAACCCTGAAGATATTTTGCTCGTAGATCTGCGGGATGAAGGCGAACCTTGGTTAACCCGTAAAACCTCTCTCGGATACCATTACTGACGGTTCGATTATGAAGCCTAACATTGAATGCGGTAGTTTATTGTCGCTGTCTAGTTTATTCACACACACACACACACACACACACTATGGAGCCGCGTTATCAGTTTGAACTAGGTTTCCTTGATAAACCGTTATCGGCGTTGAAGTTGACAATTGTCCATTTGGAAGTGGAAAGAATGTTAGTGATATCGCGACCAAAGTTCTCGATGCATTTTAAACAAATTTAGACTTTGGTTAACACTTCAATAATTAAAGTTTTACTGTGTTAGTAAATAACTTGTCGCCTTTTTAGATTCTATATCTCTGAGGACTGAGTGTTACTGATTTGTTCAGCCCAGGGCGTTCTGATTAAGCAGACCTCGTTAACCCGCTAACCAGTCACGACTTGTTACTTGAATTTACCGTTTCGCGCGCTATTGCTTTCCACGTTTTAAGTACCAAAAATTGTAATTTTTATATTTGTTTACTATAATTTAATTATTAACTTCAATATTTACAACCTATAATATCTAAATGAATTCGAAACCATTTTAACCCATTAATGTCCGATATTTCTGAAGTCTTTTATTACATTCACCCAAGTTGTCTTTTATATATTTTAGAAATTCTCAAAATACTGCTGAAGAAATTATTCTTTGTCTTCGGAAATGATTTTGATGCTTAAATTTATGGAACTATTTTGTTCCATCTGAAACAAAAGAGTATGATAAATTATACTTTGTATATTAACGGGTTAAAGTAGCAGAATATTTTCTCATTCTGGAAATGTACCCCGGTGAAGCATATGGCGGTTGTGATTCTCCAGTTTACGCATCGTTTCTCTTTTAAACCTGAACCCCTCAACCCTATCAGTATCTCTTAAGGAGACATTAGCTTAAGATTGTAGGGTATCACTCGAGGGTGACTCGGTTGCTATTCGTAGACCGAACGACCTCGTACACTTCATCGTTAGTTCTTTTATATAGTAAAAACATTTGCATTAGAGTAGCCGATTGTATTTACCCCAATATTTAACTGGTACTATATTGGCCAAGTCTAGCTGAAACATTTAATCTGTCGCTCTACGAGATCTAAAATCGATTTGGATTTTAATGCATTTTTAACACTAGTCTCTGTAGGTGAGTACCGTCGGTTCATTGGATCCTTTTTTCATCGATTCTAGAAGAATGAAAACCATTATTGGCACCGACAAACTTTCACTGAAAATCCCCATCAGTTTATCGTTGGTCAACAATGTTTCTATGAAATGTCGAGAAATGTACTTAAAAGGAATTGCTATCCCCGAACATTCTCTACTGCAGATATCAAGATCCAATCCCTTCTCGTCACATTTCCCTGTATTGTAATATCTAACACTAAATTGTAGCACCAGGCAATGACAATAGGCGCCGTGTTACTAAGCCTCTCCGTGTCTGATCATGTCCAACCAAGCTAAGGTTTCCCCTTCCATGTTTTCAGTTTCTCTTGGCTTACGGCGTTCCTAAATGTTTGTCTGAGTCTAGACCTCAATATTTGGAGTGCGAATGTTTCCAAATAACTTTACATTTGTTTGAAGATGTCGATAAGCCGTGACCGTCTTCGTGATAAGTTCTGCACCTGAACTGCACCTTGCTATATTGCAGCTGCCAGTTGCAGAATTTCTTGGTTTCTCGTCCAATTGAAATCGAAACATTATCCCTCGAGGACACGAAGTGTGATCATTTGTAGAGTATTATCAGGGCTGGTCAACTTAGGAGCGTAAACACTGACCAAGATGTCAAATGTTCTATTCTACTTCTCTTCAAAGAATAAGATTAAAATATTTGACTATATCTGTAGTTGTTCCTGTTAAAATCCTATCAGAGGCAGGATTGGGTATCTATGTAAAAAAAAATGCGTCTCGCCCACAATGTTTGGGTTTATTTATACAAGCAACGGTGGTTACAATCTCTGAATCCCCTATCATCTCCCTCAGTGAATCAAAACCGAAACCTGATAAATCCTCGGTACAAATCGTGGGGATGAAAGCAGGAGCTCTTTCTGACCTCGTCTGCTTACATCTGGGTTGATTTAGGCATAGCAGGAGCACTGAAGATATTTCGTTGCCGGAATAGGAAGTAAAGGGATCCGTCTTTGTATCCCCTATTATCTCGCTCATTTCCATTATTAGCCACTGTGCTAAACCATTTCTGATCAGAACATTAGTTCTCTGGAGTTCCGCTTCAGTTCAGATTCTCTGGGAAATCGCAAGCATTCAAGGGAGGGACATTAACGATTTTGCTAGTCTTGGAGTCTTGTGAAGATAAAGAAAACGCTTCCACCCTTCCTTCAGAAGAATATCTGAAATGAGTGAATAAAGGCAACTACAAAATAACTCCGTCTGCTCACAATGTGCAAGCACAATGGCCCAGTGGTTAGGGCAGAGGATTCACTGTCATAGGATCGTGGTTTCGATTCTCAGACCGGACATTGTGTTTATTGAGCGAAAAACACCTAAACTGCACGAGGCTCCTGCCGGGGGTGGTGGCGAGCCCTGCTGTACTCTTTCGCCACAACTTCCCTCAATCTTCTTTCTTACTGCGTCTAGCAGCTCACCTGCGATGGACCGGCACCCGTCCAGGTGGCGAACCTGTACGCCAATGAAATCGGAAAACCGGTCCTATGAGACAAAATGGCTCTAGAAAAGGATATCGGCCCATAACATTGCTCCATTCTCTATCGCGTCTCCACTTCGAAAGTACTGTTTCTGTGAATTTGTTTGAAGCAAACAAGATGGGATGGCCACGACGGCTTTTGACGAGGCGTGAGGTTAACTGGACAGGAGATGAAATTAAACAACATTTGAAGTAGTTATTAAAGATACGTTTGTGTATTGCAATAATAAATGTGGAAAAGAAAAAAGGCAGGCTGGCAGAATCGTTAGCATGCCGGGCGAAATGCTTAGCGGTATTTCGCCGGTCGCTACGTTCTGAGTTCAAATTTCGTCGAGGCCTACTTTGCCTTTCATCGTTTCGGAATTGAGTATCTGTTGCTATTAGATAATCAACTGACTCCCAAACCCCAAAGTTTCGGGCCTTGTACCTGGAGTAGAAAATCCACTAAATTATATCGTCAAACAAAAAGTTGACCCCTAAAATCGCTACCGAAATGATGAAATCGTAGATGGTCCGATAAAATCGAAGACAAATTGTACTATTTTCCTCTCGGTATCGTAATTAATTTTCTGTTTGGAAATGTTCTGTCGGTTGTTATAAAAGATTAAAATTTTATTAATTTAAAGTTAATTTTGAAATATTTTAGCAACAAAACTTAACTGAAGTGCAAACTTCCCATTCTTCACATCCAGTTTGCTTGTTAAGGTCACCTTTTAGTTGTTCAGCAATTTTGGCGGTCGCCTAAACAAAAGATCAGTCCAAGAAAGGGATTGGCGAAAATGTTAAAGGGTCGTTAGGATTGCTTGAGTTAGTTGTTCTGGTTTTGTACATGCGGAGTTCAAATTCCGTTCTGTTGCCGAAACAAACTTCACTTCTGTCAGGATCTGCGACTGACAAAATAGCTTAACTTGAACTTTCAACGCTGGCTTAATCGGTGGTACCAGAGGGTAGACCCAAAATCGTGTTACCCTTCACCAAAATGTTACAAGAACAATGTAACCTCAAACACCCGTAGTGGCTTTAGTATATTCGCTTTCATTGACCCTGTCGCCCACCGAGAAGGGTCTGGACACCATCTTTGTGGTCCCAAATGATGTCCTGAGTGATGTTTTACTGAAGCTGTGCTTCGCTGATTGTGGCAAAGGCTGCCGGGACACCGACCTGCAACTGTTGGGTATTTTGGCATAGCTCTTGGGAACCCTCTTCTTGATAATACCTTGGGTAGCATTGTTGCGGGATGGGAGGTCTAGACTTCTGGGAGTTCAATCGATGAGTGGGGTGCTGGAAGTGTTGCGATCCTCACGCCGTCTATCAACCCTGGAAAATGTCATTGGGTATTCCCTGGCGTATTCACAGGAGTGGACAAGACTTTCGGACTACTGCTACTACTTGTAATTTCAAGGTCTCTGAATTGTCAATTCGGTAATTATTTCGTGCTTTTGTGCGACGACATGAAGGCTCGTGGCCTAGTGGTTACATTTACGCTTACCAGAACACGGTTCAATTCTTGATCCAAGCACCATGTTATGTCGAGTCAGAAATTTCATTTCGCATTGGTCCAGTCCATCTGGCTATAAATAGATAACCCTCCTCTCAGCGGGGTGGGGGAAGACGACGTTGGCTTTAACTAGTCGGCGCTTAACTAGTCGGCGCTGTGGTGTCGTTCCAAAGCATTGCGACCAGCGAACTCGGGTCAATACCAGGACACTGCAACTGTGCAACCGTATAATGTGGGTCCCCGTACTTTAAAATGGCTTCAAATACAAATATCCTTTTAAATATAGTTTGTGGAAACGTGTTGCATTTAAAACTCCTGTAGAGTTACATGCTGGAGATCTTAGGAACTGGTCCGCGATGAAATGCGGTGTCCACATGACCATGCAGGTTTTTTCGGACAAAAGTGTGCTCAGTGTGTCGTATCTCATTTGAGAGAAAACTTAGCTATTTCTGGCAAGTTGAATGGTTGCTAAAGGCGTCTACGAATTTCTCGAAACCTTTTGATAACTGTCGTTGATTATTCTCATAGTATCAATGATTCATCAGTTTCTGGAGCCAAATCGTTCCATCCATGACTTCTCCGTTTCCTCAGTATAACTCTAACGAGTTAAACTCTTATAAAAGCAGTCAAATTTAAGGGATATTTAACTGCTATCCCTAATTTAGGTTACTGCTTACTAGCTGCTGTTCAGCTCCGCTTCACTTCACGTAGACACGAGACTAGAGGCGTTTCAGCCGTGACCATCCCGTTTCTATGCACACTGAATTTAGTTCGTTGTTCACATTTTAGAATAGATTGTTTTAAGAAAAATTTGGCCGTTCTCTTTGAAAAATTCTATTCCCCTCTCCCCCAGCTCGTTGTTTTGTTCCATGACCGTCGGAAGGTGCGTTTCGACAAGATAATCTTTCCTAATCTGTCGATCTCTAACTCCTCACGAACTGGAGTGGACATGAACACAGCTGCGGGGATTGTCAAGTGCTCAATCTTATCTGGGCACTAAAATTGCTAATAATTATATTCACTGACCAGGGACGAAGTCCTTCAAGTAGGGGACACTTGGAGATAAACTACGGACTGTTCAAAGTAGGAACAAAAGTTCACATGTGGTGAACTCGGAACATGAACTCTACATACAAACAACGACAGCTGTGGCTTCAGTGTCCGTGCCATCAAACATGTTTGCTCTCCCGGCGGACATTTATCAAATTTGCAAGCTGAATTGTTGGGCCACTGACGGAAGCATTACTTCGCCTGCTGGAACGCCAGGGCCGACTGACGGATGTCGAAAGCACTCGTGAAAGATGTGAATTGACCAGAGAAGGTTCAACTCATTCCGGTCGTGAAGACTGATGCAAATGCATGTAAAGATCAGGGAAGTGTCACCTGCGTTGTCTAACTGGTTCGGTTCCTCACTAAAGTTTTCATTTTTTTCTTTCTTACCCCGTATGTCGTTTCTCTGGAATTTCATCTTTGCTGATGTCGATTTAGAACTGTTAAAGTACAACCAGCAGACTCGCTGCCTGACGAGGAAGAGGATTTGGACACTCTGACGTATGAAAAACAAAACCGGACAAGGGGCCAAGAATATCGGTCAACGGCCATCCAGTAGTGTATGTGGAGGAGCCAGGGTCAAGGCGAAGCCACGGGAAGCAGTATGGTGGATGTGAAGTTAGGCACATTGATCTTCATTCGAAATATGTTCATTTGGCGAAACTACGCGACGCCGTTTGGGTAGAAGAGCTTCTCCAGCCACCCGTATATCCTGGTTTGTTCAGTCCAGTTGGCCGATTACTGCCTGTTGGCTGCTGTTTCTTCGACTCCAGCTACTTAAGCACAGTGGAGTTCTCAGTCCCGTAGGGTCACATTTTGAAATCAAACAGATTTTTAACAGCATCACTCAACGGGTTATTTTTTTGGTCTCTGAATACAAATTAACTCTATGGCGGCGAGCAGGCAGAAATGTTAGCACGCCGGGCGATATGCTTAGCAGTATTTCATCTGTTTACTTTTGGAGTTCAAATTCTGCCGAAGTCGACTTTGCTTTTCAACCATGCGGAGTCGATAAATTAAGTACCAGTTGCGTACTGAGTCGATCTAATCGACTGCACCCCACTCACCAAATGCTTCGGATCATGTTCCTAAAGTAGAAAACCATGGACGCTGCAACCTTCTACAGATTCAGCAAAAAGAAAATCCCTGAAATTTATAGAGTTCCAGTATGTTTGCGTGTATCTTTGCAACGGGGTGAGGAAAATTTAGATTGAATTGTCGGAATTGAGGGGAAGGGAACCAGCGACCACGATCGGTTTTACTGGTTCTTTATTTGGTTGGGATCAAATTGTATGAGTTTCAGAAAAGCGCAAACGATTATCCGTTTGGATCACTTGTAAACGAGCAAAACCCTCATCGCCTTATCGCAAAGGTCCTTCTGATGTCTAAATCAATTGAAAAGGTCCTCCCACTGCCGTCCATTTAAAAAGGGGTGGACAAATAAGTGAGTAAGTGGTAAGATGAAAAATGTCGAAGTAGCAGTCGTCTTGGCCCTTTTCAATGAAGCCCTTCGCTTCGAGAAGAAACCGAGACGTCTGTGGAGGTGGGGAGGTTGACACCGCAAGTCTAGTTAAAACTTTTACTTCCGTTCTACAAAATACTGCGAGGGAACCGCCCACACCTCCTTTTAATCAAAACCTCGAGCTTTCAAGAATGTCTATATCAGAAAATTTCATTTAGAAAATCTGTATGCACGAGGCATCGAACATCTCTTCCCTCTCTGCTATAGCTAAAATGTAGGGGTGGTTGTGTTGAAGATGGTTTTGTGAAAGGCCTGGTTGGAGGCCTGACTTTGTTCGTTTTACAGGACTTAGGAAAAACTGAGGGACTGTTGCAATTTGGGGGCGAACCTGAGGGAACATGTCGACTAAAATCCCAATTAACAGATCCTCCTGTATTTTCTTTTGACTCAAAGCCAGGAACCCAACACCCACTTTGTAAGTATCCTCGCTCACTCACTCACTCTGGCATGCACACACACTTGCTACAGTAATGTGTGCTGGCCGAGGCGGCCCTTCCATTTGCTGACACTTCGACTAAAAAAACAACAAAACTGTCTACAACGGAACCCGACATGTCGCCCTAGGCGAACTGCTCTTAACGCCCTCCACCTGCGCTAGTGTATATACACATTTAACTTTCAAAACTTCCTTCAAAGGTTTCCAAAGCAGTTATTTGTGAAGCGTTAACGACGTCAATATCTTGAGACCAGGCTAAGTTCGAAACCGCTATGGCTACTCATCATTCCATCAGACAAATAAAAGAAACAAAACAAAAGACGAATTACTTACCGAATATATAATCTATCGGTAATCCTTAGTGGTTTATAATAAACCCTCCGTCGATTCGCCCTCTCAACGTCTGTTGTTTACACGAATAGCTTCCGAAATAACTTATCAGTAAATAATTTTAATTAGTAGTTCTTCTGTTCGGACTAATGAGCTTATCACGAATCAAAGTACAGAACGGCTTCTGACTTTCAATTAGATTTCGTCTCCATTCACACAAAACGCGGCCTTCATTTTCCAAAGTATAAAGGTTGGGCGATGTATTTATGCAGGAAGTTCAACTACAAGTCAGCTCTTTCGGTTATCTGGTTTCAATATCGGATCACAGCTTTAGCACCTTTCTTTAGGAGCCTTCCAACCATGACAATCGCGTTTGCTTTTTAGTGGTTATAAGAGTACGTTATGTTTTCTTTCCCCTTTATCAAAGTACGTAGGATGAAATGTGAGAAAATCAACGATCAGTCGAAGGTTTTTATTCAGTTTCACCTTTAATGTAGACAGAGGGAAGATATATCCGCGCTCTTATTGTCATCTGCAAGAAGTGTCGAGTCGCGTGGTCGAGCGGTTAGCGTCTTGGATCCATGACCACAAGGTCGTGTATTCGATTCCTTAATCTGGCTGTATGTTGTCCTTGTGCATCAAGGTCGGATCAATTCCCATAGAGGTTCTAAGCACTTAAGATTTTCGTGTATATATATATATATATATATAATATATATATATATATATATATATAATCTTTTTTTCTTTTACATGGTTCAGTCATTTGACTGCGACCATGCTGGAGCACCGCCTTCAGCCGAACACATCGACCCCAGAACTTATTCTTTTGTAAACACAGAGACGGATTTTATCCGTCTCTTTTGCCGAACCGCTAAGAGACGGAGTTGGGACATCTCCCAGTTTTCCTCTACCAAATCCACGCACAGGGCTTTGGTCGGCCCGATGCCATAGAAGACACTTGCCCAATATATATACGTGTAATAACCGTAACACGTTTTCTTTTACTTGTTTCATTTAGCTGGAACCAAGCTGGAGCACTGCCCTTTGTCAAACATCGACCGCGGGACTTATTCTTTGTAAACCTAGTACTTATTTTATCGACTCTTTTGCCGAACCGCTATTTGACGGGGCCGTAAACGCACCAGTATCAGTTGTCAAGCGATGGTGGGAGAAATACACGCGCGCGCGGTGGGCTTCTTTGTTTCCGTCTACCAAATCCACTCACAAGACTTCGGTCGGCCCGTGGCTATAGTAGAAGACACTAGCCAAGAGTGCTACACAGTGGGATTGAACCCGGAACCATGTGGTTTGTAATCGAGCTACTTACCACACAACCACTCCTGTGGCCTACTCACCAATCTCCATAGTGACCGCCTCCCCTTTCTACCTTAAGCACGTGCTTATTTCACCTGACGTTAATCCAGCGCTGTTGATCAACGGGTCTTGTTTCCCGTTGGTGTTTGGGCCAGATTCGCCTTATCTGACTCAAAATGACCGAGGCCTGATAACCTGGAAACCGGTCATCATATCTTAATGACCGATCACGTTACCGACGTGCACCAAGCATGTTAGGTCACTCGCTGAGGCTCTGCATTCAACACAGCAAGAGAAAGAGGTGTCATGGCACCCACTTCCGTCACGTGTAGATGTGAAGGGCTTCTTGTTCCTGTGAAGGGTGGTGGGGTCCCAGAGCTGATAGTTCTCAACCCAATACCCTAACCTAGGAGCATAAAACTGAACCCTTGTCAGTGTCTTCTATAA
>JACXVO010036917.1:101641-119027 GCA_015501135.1 Hapalochlaena maculosa
AAGACACAGAATACCGCTAAACATTTCGCCTGGCATCTTAACGTCTCTGCCAGCTCCTCACTACCTTCTGAAATGAGAACGCCATTACTAAAATCCTGAACATTCCATTTTCGTCGTCCCACAGAGATGTTAACGAGAACGAGGAAAGGGAAAACGTGTTTTGCTGCTGAAATGAAATGTCGTTCGCTAATATATTTCGTTCTGTACCAACTTGTATTTAACATTCTGTAGAGTACATCTTAATACTTAACTATTTTCTATGCGGACGGTGCCCGAGATGGTTTTGTCTCGGGTCAGTTGTAATAGAACAGAAACACGCAAATGAGCGGGATTCTATAGCTTTGTCTTCTGCAGCAATGGACAGAGGACGATATTTTCGGAGGTTTTTTTTTTAGGCACATTCCTGTGATATGAGGCAAATTTGACCGTTTCTCGTAAGCCGATCGGCCAATTTGAGGCTCCTTTTAGCTTGGGAGAACCGAGAAATTTTTATTTCTTTGTGACTAACAAGGGGCTAAACATAAAGGAGACAAAGACATAGGGGAGGGAGACGCTCAGTTGGATCGATCTCAGTACGAAACTATTAATTTATCGATCCCAAAAGTATGAAAGGCTATGTTGAACTCGGTACGTAAAGATAGACGAAATACAGTTAAACCTTTCGCTCCACGCGCCAACGTTTCTTTTTCTTTACGCACAAGGTGCTACACATATAGCGGACAAACGAGGACAGACAAGTTGACCGGGCCAGTCGATTAGATCGACTCCAGTACGCGACTGGTACTTAATTTATCGACCCTGAAAGGATGAAAAGCAAAGTCAACGTTGGCGGAATTTGAACTCGGAACGTAGCGACAGAAGAAATGCCGCTAAACATTTCGTCCGATGCGCTAACGTTTCTGACAGCTCCTTGTTGCCCTTACAATATGAAGATATTGCAAGGAAAATGGGTCAACTGTCTGGGCAAACACAGTTACATATTGTAGTTATGTGTAATTAAGCTAAGATCTGAACAAAGGCGAATTGAAAGACCCAGTTTTAATCAGTTGTAAGAACGGAATATCGATTTGTAAGAACGGAATATCGATACTCCATTTGCTCCTGCTTAAATTGTCATTTTATTCTAAATGAAGACTAGAAAGCGCTTTCTATGAGGGACAAAGCTAAAACTATGAAACTAAAAAATGTACCGAGATTTAATCAATTGAAGGTTTTGCATAAACCCCCGCACCGCTCCTTAACGAGTAAATACAGAATATTTTCTTGAATAGGACCTAAATTTGTTTGAACATGGCTTCTTTCGTTTGGCTGTCATGAGACAGTCTTTAACGGGTTACAAATCGAGGACTTAGGATTTATGGAGTAATGTATAAGCCTTGAGGGGGAATAGTTTTTCTCTGGACGTTTTAGTCGTTCCATTTCCTTATGTTAAGCAGAATTTCCTCTGTCCACCGAGTCCAAATTCCGTCCGGTTTGATTTTACCTTCCTTCTTTCTGGGGGTCATTGAGTACCAGTTTGAGCACTGGAGCCGATGGAATCGACTTCTACCTTTCCCCGAAGTTGCTGGCCTCGTGCCAAAATCTGAAACCAATATTTAGGGATTCAGTCAGAATACATTAGAGGGATATATGGCGCACATCGCCAAAGACCCAGTCTTCGGGAAGAATAAATCTTATAGCATAAAACGTCCACGAATGATTGCGATTAATCATGTTATATTAGGTTATTTTTTATAAAAATTATAACAGAACGTTTACTGATGGGGGGGGGGGAACTACATTATTCAAAGCAGCCATATTATAAAATTTAAAACTTTTCCCGTTCAGAATCGATTCTAATTTATCGTTCGACTTCTTTTTCCAGATGATTACATTGAGGGAAATCCTTCTCCAGAACAGAAGTAAGTAACCAACCAATATTTGGCGTTTCTAACGGTCTTTGATCTTTTCAGTTATTAAAATGCGGTCATGCTGGGGCACGACCTTGGAGTTTAGTCAAATGAATCGACCCGGGGACTTATTTTAAGTCTGAAACTTACTCTATATTCACTTTGCCGAACCGCTAAATTACGGATACATAGACACCAACAACTCTCAAGCGGTAGACGCTCGCTCGCTCGCTCACTCACTCGCCGAATTGCCACGCTGTTGGGCTGAACCAAGGACCAGGTGATGTCGTGTATCAGTTATTATTACACATACACAGCACTCTGACTATATTCGTCCTCCGAGGGACACCGGTGCATCGTAGGATTTCATTTTCTCCGGCTGAGTGGATTGGAGTAACGTGAAATGAAATATTTTTTGCTCAAGAATGCAAATCATCACCAGGCCCAAGAATCGAACCCAGTCTTTCGATCATTAATCCAACCTCCCTAACCACTAAGCCACGCGCTTTTACAGTAAAAACAATTCAGAATGAGGAAAATCTAATTTAATCTCCACCGAATGATTATTGGGTTATCATTTTCTTAGAAATGTCTAGAGGCGACCTCCCGATATGAAACCTGTGCTTGCAAAAGTTTCCTATTAAGTTATTCCTTGTCAGAATTTTATTGAATGCTTGTCCCGCGATACTTACAACGCATTGGTGAGAAGAGAAACACGGATTCTGTACCAACGAATTCCCTGCACGTGTTCGGTTTTCAGGTACAAGGACTCTCTTGTAACTATTTCTCTATTGCCCACAAGGGGCTTGGCCTAGAGGGTACAAACAAGAACAGAACAGAGGCGGGGGGACAGTCTAAACATTTCGACCGACGTGCTACCGATTCTACTCACTGCGGTCCCGGCGTGCTACCAATTCTGCCAGCTCCTCGCCGCCTTGTGCAACACTTTGAAACCGTTATAGACCTCATTGAGGCGGTGAGCTGGTTGAATCTTTAGCACTCCGAGTAAAATGTTTAACGGCATTTCGTCCGGCTTTACGTTCTGAGTTCAGATCCCGTCGAAATTGGCTTGACGTTTTCATCTTTGGAGTGAGAGGGTCGAAAAGTTAAGTACTTGTTGGAGTCTGGGTCGATGCAATCGATTTCTCTTATCTAAAATTGCTGGCCTTGTGCCAGAGTTCATAACCGATTCGGTGGACTTCTGATCCCCTCGATGAAAATCTGATGTTGGACGTTGCGGCTCATCAAATGCCTCGAGTAAAGTGCGCGGTTGGTGGTGAGTTGGAAATTTGCATTGAAAATGTGAAGATGCGCAGCGGTGGCCGTATGGCAAGGGACTTGCTTACCAACTGCATGATACCAGGTTCAGTCCCATTGCGTGGCACCTTCGGTAAGTGTCTTCTAGTATATCCTCGGATCGACGGAAACTGGAAAAAGCCTGTCGTATGTGTGTGTGTGTGCATATATACATATCCATTTGTCTGTTTGTCCCCCACCATAGTTTAAAACCGATGCTGGTGTTTGTCCCCGTCATCTAGCGGTTTGGCAGAATATACCGATAAAATAGGTACTAGACTTATAGAGAATAAGCCCTGGGGTCTATTTGTTCGACTGAAGGCAGTGCTCCAGCATGGCCGCAGCCAAATGACAAACCCGTAGAAGAAAATACAAGGTGGGTATCGTACGAGATTACGTGGTAAGTCGGGTTGATTGGAAGGAGCCCATTGTGAGGGTGCGGGACCTGAAGCAGCGGTAAAGCGGATGGCCCTCGTGGGACAGTCTTTCAATAAAGAACCTGAAAAAGAAACGGCTCGGGTCGTTTAAGAATCACTTAAGATTTAAAAAGAAAAAAAGGTGTGCTTCTTTTGGGTGTGAAGGTCATTTGAGAGTTGTCACGCACACACTGCGCTGCCGATAATAGAATTCGAACCATCTGCCTCTCGATTGTTTGTACCATTTACTAACCCACTCAATGTTCATGTGAATGATTTTTCGCGACTAAATTTATCGAAATAATCCAATTTGGAATATTTAAAAAGATCGAATTATTGTTGCAGGTTTTTAATTCTAAATTTTAAATGCAATTATCAGCTAATTTAATTTCTCTTGATTTCGATGGAAATGTTACTAAATTTTTCTTTTATTTTCTAGAATTTTTTCGATTTTTTGTGCTGACTTTAACCAGTCTCCTGTCATTTGGGGCCAATTACTGCTATGATATGCCGGCCGTTCTACAATACACACTGCAAGAAAACTGGGTACCAGAGCTTTTTTTTCAAATTTTACACCAAATTTTCAAAGATTGTTTTTTTGTTTTCGCAATCGCTTTTCCTAAAACTGGAGCTGTTATTTAAATCAAGTATTGTCACTGAACGGTTAATCTAATAACTTGTATATTTAATTGAACTTGTCTCGATTGATTGAATGAGAGAGAGAGAGAGAGGGGGTATTGTCACCACTCGCCCACAGCTGACAATCATCTCCCCGATTATAGATGGGAGGATTGAAAATATGCAGAAATACAGGATGTTATTATTTTAAAAGAAAAAAAAAACTTAATTAAATTTAGTCCGAGCTGCATTTCCGAAGTTTAGTTCCATTTTTGTGAACTAGTTTATGGAATTGGAATTGAAGAAAAACAACTTTTTTCCTTTAAACTTTCTGTAGGTTGTCACGTGTCATATTTAGCATTCATAGAAGAGTGGGGTCGATTGATGAGGAATAGAGGTGAAAAAGGACAAACTCCAAGCAATGTGGTTATTGTATGTCCTCTCAATTCTAGTCAGATACAGCAAAGTATCATTAATAGAAATAGTTTTCAAGTTTTTTGGTTACAAAAACCCTTCGATTGCACGACAAATTGTCAACTTTTCTCTCCATAACATTTCCAACTGTTAGGAAATCGATAATTGATCCATTCCATATACTGGACCACCTTTAGAGAGATGAGGCGTTTTTATATTACGTGATCAATTTTACGGATCTGAGGTTGTGATATTCACAAACATCCTCGCAACATCGTTTCGTGGTCAGAGCAGCAGACTTGCGGTCGTGGGATCGCAGGGTCGAATCTCAGACAGGGCGATGAATGTGTTTATGAGCCTCACGCTGTTCTGGCAGAAGGTAGGGGCGGACTTCTATTTCGCCACAAATTTCTCACTTTTTCCTCACCCTGAAGCTCACCTGCGATGTACTGGTGTCCCGTCCAGGTGGGAGACCCATGCATCGATGAAACCAGGGAAACCGGCCCCATGATCCTAGTATGGCTCGGGAGGGAACATGCCACCCAGGTGCCAATAACGTTCCAGCGACGAACTTAAATCAAACTCGGATCACAAATCTAATTTATATCGACTTAATCAGTTCCGTTAACTCACCAACCGCACCGCCAAGTTAGAAGGAAATTAAATTTACAGCTCATTGAACCGTAAACGAAGGGTTCTTTAAAACCGATTAAAACCTTGTAAATCAGCAATTCCGAAGCTTTCAGGCTGCCACCCGTTTGGCACCCAGGCCAGGTTCTCAGTGGCCCCTCTTTACCCTGCCCACAACTAATCTAGAATATTTTCTGCTGCAAATTAAAAGCAACTCCATTTCACAAAACTTAAACCTAATTAACTTTAATGTGATATTTGACTGCGGCCATGCTGGAGCACTTTTTAATCAGAAATCGACCCCAGGACTAATTCTTTGCAAGCTCAGTAGTTATTCTATCCGTCTGTTTTGAAGAACCTTTGTATTACGATAACGTATGCGCACGCATGCACACACACACATACACACACACACACTGACTAGCTTCTTTCAGTTTCCCTCTACCAAATTCTGTCACGGCTTTGGTCAGCCGAAGCCTATTGTGGAAGGCACATTTCTAAGGTGTTGCACATTGGAACTGAACCTGGAACAATGCGATAAGGAAGCCAGCATCTTACCACACAGCCACGCTGCGCCTGTTTTTTTTTTTTACAACTACCACCCCATTATCATTGCACTTCCCCATCACCACCCACCTGCATCTTTCCACGCAACCCAGGGGCAGTACTGTCCACATTGGGAACCACCATTTTACATTATCGAAACTCTTGCGTTAGTTTCTCATATAGCATTGAGGCTGACTTATTTGCCCAAACCAAATTCTGTTCCTTACATTTTGCATTGAGGTTTGCTTTAACACAAACCAGATTCAGCCGGTTCCTTTCATCTTGCAACGAAACCAGTTTGTTTCGCTCAAAGCAGAAATGTAAGGAAATGGCAGAATCCGGTTTGAGCCAGTTTTTAACCCATTCCCGCAAGTTGGACTAGGTTTTATATTTTTTATTGAGACTAAGTTTTTCCTTTGTTCAAACCAGATTCTGTTCGTTCTTTCATTTTACCCTGAGACTGCTTTTTGCTGCAAAGAAACAGGATTCGGCTCGAACCTTAAATTTTGAATTTGGACTACATTTTGGATCTGCTTGAATCTTTCTGGTGTAGATATTGGAGGGGCTGATGTTTCTTCCCCGCTTTCTCTCGCTGCTTAGTTTTGTTTTTCTTTGGACGGGTTACATTCGGATCTTCCATGACCATTTTCCACACAGTTGAAGCAGTGAGTATTACGCCCTTCAACAAATACGATCAGCCGAGTTTCCCCCCACCTGGATAAGTTCTGGAATTTCTTCCAGTCACAAAATCGAATCAGCATTTTGACCGTCCTACCAGACCGGTTTCGTTTCTTTTGATGCTTCAGCTCCCAGCAGGGTAATCTTATCCCACCAACGGTATTTTTACGATAGCCACGATCCGTTCATCCCCGACATTTAGTGGAATATTTTCAATAAGTATCTTGGATGTTCTTTTCCCCATATATGGGAAGAAGAATCTCTTCTGTTTTTAGGCTTGGGTAGAATGGAGTCGAGCCTTTTCCCCCGACTCTGTCGCGAACCTTCTTCTTGTAACAAAACGAATCCCTTTGCATATAGGCTTGACATATTTCTATTTCCTTCTCCAATTTGTCTCGTGTCTTCTTCTCAACACCAAGTTTTATATAATTGTTTTTTCAACTGCATTCTGACATTTTCTCCGGAGGGGTCACCTTCATTTCCATCCCCGCTTTTGACATACTTTAGTACTGCTTTTGTAAGGAATCTTTGGCTATATTCAGTTTCTTAATTCTTCCAGTTTCTGCGAAATTAAGTGACGTAACCTTTGTTAGGTTTGTTTCATCGCTTTCCTTTTCATATTTTGCGAATGAGTTTTTACATGTGTTCAGAACAGGGTTTTATTTTCCTCTTACATGAGTATGTCTCGCAACTGGGTGACAGCAGCTGTGATGTCTACCACCGAGGAGGATCCCTAAATAGCATCAACTGGAAAGACAAAATGACCTGGGATGGGGTACGGGATCGAGATGTATTTCTACCGCTCTTGAACACATTGAAAAGGTGCTCCTACAAAACGCATACCGGGAAAGAGTTCCCTTAAAGTGGTTGTAGTGAGAAAGAAACCAAACTGCTCTGTATGTGGAGTGTCCCAAATATAAGCCTTCTCAGATTGAAAAAGAAAATGTACCAATGAATAGTTAGTAGTGACATGGAATGCAGTAGAGGCGGATGAAGAGAACGAGGGAGAAGTGCAGTGGGTATCTACCCCCAAAAGATGCATACACAGGAAGACATATGGAGAAGATAACTAGGGGAGGTAGGGTTCGGCCTTTATTTAATAGCACACAGACACAAGTGGTTGTGTAGTAACTGGTTTCCCAACCATATGGTTCTAGGTTCAGTCCCACTGCGTGACGGCTTGAGCAAGTTTCTTCTATAGTCTTGGGCCGACCAAAGCTTTGTGATTTGGACAGAAACTGGAAGGCCGTCGTGTATATGTTTGACTGTACTTGTCTCCCCCACCATCGCTTGACAACCGATGCTGGTGTGTTTACATCTCTGTAACTTAATAGTTCGGCAAAAGAGACTGATAAAATAGTGTTTCAAAGAATAAGTTCTGCAGTAGATTTAAAAATCGGTGAAGTCAAAAGACTGAAACTCGTGAAAGAATAAAAGACGAAAAAGGATAAACGAGGATAAACAAATGAAGGAGAAAACAAATACGGAACAAAATTTGAAGAACTTCGTGTCGATTCCACTGGAAACGGAGGTGGAAAGGAAGGTTAGAGTGAGACTTCCGGCTGAGAATTTCCCCGATGAAAAGGGTTGGATTGTCGAATGGAAAGTGTAATGTACGATTCATTTGGTCAGTGCATGGTTTCAATGGTAAATGATGCTCTGTGTCCGACCAGGAAGAACTTTTCAGGATAAATCCAAAATACAATGAACGTTCAAAAATGAATTGAACTATATATTAAAAAAAAACTGTCGAAGATAACCGCAAAATGTGACCAATTAGCTTTGGGGTTCGAGTGGGCATTGCGCCTAATTAATATATTTTCATTCATTGTTTTTTCTTCCCATTCGATTTCTTTTCGTCGTTATTTCTCCGTTTGTTTTTTAATGTCCCCTCAGTTTGGCCCTTAGTAGGAAACAAAAAAAAATGACTGCTCAGGTTTGTATTGCAATTTCTGCTAGCCAAGCTATGAAGGAACCCAGAGTCGCTTTTCTGTTTAAATAACAGCCGAACTTAACTGGAAAACCATCTTAAAATAAAAGAAATTTGGATAAAATCCTCTTTGATACCTTTTAGAAGCAGAAGGCAAGATTGTCCTACTTGGATTGTAGGTGTCGAAACCAACTTAATTCCATTCTGGTTAATTAAATTACGTAAAGATATTAAAAGGTAAAAGTTAGTTCCAGACAGCAAAGTAAGTCTTAGATCAAAAGAACCGGCGTTTCCCGCTCGCAAATTTCATAAAACAAAACAAAAAAATGCCAAATATATAAAACTTATTTTTTTCCTCATTGTTTTTCTCTTTTGTCAACGAAGTCCAACTGCACCAGTCTTGGCCAACATCACAAATGTTGTGAAGAATGCTTAAGTCTTGGAGCCGACCGTTACAACCAGTTATATACATCATTTTCTTGGTCGTGAGTATTGTTTTCTTAAATTATTTTTCTAGTTTCTTGTTGAATTGCGTTTATAGCGCAGCTGGCCTTCAGTGATGTTTATTGAATCCGACTGACCAGAGTGCAGTAACCCCCGCTCCATAAGGCCGTTCATTATTTAAGCTTAGGCCCATTCATCAGTGACGGTGTTTTGCATTTATAATAAAATAAATATATGCAAAATATATCGAGTACAGTATTGTTTCTACTTAGGATTCTCACCTATCGCGCGTGGGGTGGGTGCAGATTTTTCTTTCTCGTTTGAATTTAATAGTCTCCGGTTTTCTCGAGCTCCAACTTGAAGTTCAAGCTCACTTAACATGAGGCTATGTCCACATACTGGTCGGCTTCACAGGTACCCAATAGTTGACCGTCCTTTGGGTCCTCCATTCTTTAGCCACTGGATCATTTAATCCAAAACGGCCTTTGAAAGGTACCTCTGCCTTGGGCCAGAGGTGCGCCTGAGGGTAGTGATGGCGGGCAAACTGTGTGCTCGTGAGGGTAGTGGTAGCCGAGAAACTGCTCACCAATACTTTTGAACTTCTATGTTGGACCCTCACCATTGTATGAAGGTCAAAAATCTGGCTCAGGACTTAAGTATGTTGTAAACCCGCTGAAAGAAGTAATTGATGTACTCGAACCCAACTACGCTGGAGAAACGCTGTCCTTGGCTTTACCTGGAGTAAAACTGTTTTGAGCATTTCCAGAATCTAGATTGGTAACGGTCTCCGCAGTCAATGAATGCCATTTTTCCTCTTTCTCTATTTCGTTTTTCTTTTCATCTCGTTTTACGCCGGTATCATTCCCAACACATAGTCAAGAACTGCTCTATGAGACCGGATACGTTTAATTTCAAAGGAAGACCTTTTCCCTTTGAATCGCCATTCATAGAATGAAGTCCCGTCGGATATAACAGACTGCCACCATTTTTCTGGTTAGTAGGTACCTCACGCCGCTTGGCTTTATCTTTCACCTTTTCCATGAGCAACTTCACCGCAGTTGCACTCGATGAAAAGGAAAAAAAAATTAAATCCGCTGGTAAGTTTCTCTTAATCCTATGGTCACTAATCCAGTCCAACCTCCACACTATTTGCTAAGACGCAAATCCTAATTTCTCTTCGGTTCACTAATCCTTCCTCTTTTACATAAAGGTCCATCTCTGCTAGCCAGGCTCCAATCCTTACGACCTTTCTCTCCGAAAGGTGCTGCGTGCCCCAATAGGATCTCCATTTTCTCCTCCCATTACCTTTCCCTTAAACAGTTTATGAGCAACATTTATTAAATATGAAACCATTCTTGACAAGGTAATCTTTTTTTATTTTCTCCCTTAGAAATGCCTGCATCGTGATCTTCTCTGGATTCCTCACCGACAAATTCGGTCACAGCAGTAAGTGAAGGACTTTCCAATTTCGTTTGTCATTTTTCCCGTTGTAGTCTTTACAATTTAGAACGGTTACAGCGAGTTCGGCGAGTATAAGACAGAACAGCCCTTTTAAGAATTAAACGACAACTGAACAACGAAATGGTCGAGATATGTAGGGGTTCGGACATAATTGCAGAGGCTATGAAGACCTAATAGAACCGTATCTTTTGTAACTGGGGTGGAAATGGTGAACAACGGGAAAAACCACGGAAACCAGGTGGATCTTTCAAAACACTATGGTCCTGATGTTTATCGATTCGTTTGCAAGATTCTTAGTGGGAAATCGAGTCTTGAAACAAATATTGCTATATTTGTAGATTCTTTTTGTTTCATTTGATTATGGCAATGCTGGATCACCGTCTTTAGTCGTGCAAATTGATCGCAAACATTCTTAAGCCTAGTACTTATTCAATAGGCTCTTTTGCCGAACCGCTAAGTGGCGAGAAGTAAACACACCAGTATACACGCGCACGCGCACACACGCGCACGCGCACACACGCGCACGCGCACACACGCGCACGCGCACACACGCGCACGCGCACACACGCGCACGCGCACACACGCGCACGCACACACGCGCACGCACACGCGCACGCGCGCGCGCACGCGCACGAGAGGGACCTCTTTCAGTTTCTGTTTACCAAGTCCTCACAAGGTTTTGGCCGGCCCGAAGCTATAGTAGTCCAAAGTGCCACGCAGTCGAACTGGACCCGGAACCTTGAGGTTGGTAATCGAGCAACTTTCCACACAGCCACGAGCACGGTTTTTGACATAATGTTCTCTGTATAAATCTGTCAGTTCTTACGTCATACATTCTGAACTAGTAATAGTGATAATCTCCAATTTTTACCGTGCATAACTGGTACTTATTTTATCAACCACAAAATGATGAAAGATCGAATCCAATATTTGTCTGGTGCTTATCTTGATTCCCAATGCTGGCAACCGATTCGTTTAAGGCCCAGAAGAGAAATGGAATGCGCTTTAGAATTGTTGCTTTCACAACCTTTTAAGTCTCTCCTCATTATTTCCATTGCATCTTGGTTTTTGGTATCCTTCTTCGGCTGATATACTCTCCAACCCACGCTCTCATTCCTGGCTTTTCACTCCTGATGTTATTTATCCATGGCGCAGCCTGAAATTGAAAACGGTATCTAAGGGGTAATAGCCCGCGCTCTTAACCACTACGCCATATGCCGTGGCACTGAAGTTAAGTGCAAGCTCCTGACACCTAGCTACCGAGTTCCATTCCTGGCTGCTACCTGAATAGATATCAGGAACGAGAACTCCTGTTTGAAATTCCACTAGGATACCCGACAAAGGCTGGAGAATACACCAGCCTAAACGTTGTGATAACAGACAAGATGGAGGACACATACCCGTCCCATGGAAATTGTGTAAATAATGTACATAATTGCTCATCTCGAAAATCTTGAACTTTGGGTTTCTCCTCTAAACCCAGTATTATTCTATCATGCTTTTGTGTCCTTTCAGTGTGTTCCCTACTGTTCTCCTCTTCGATTGTTGCTGGAGCGGGTCTCTTCGCCCTGTCAGTCAGTTCCAATATACGGCGGATGGCCTCTATGTACCCTTTGATGTTAGTTGGTCGAATGTTATTAGGTATCGGCAGTGGATCTCTTCGAAGTAAGTAAAATCGATCTTTTCTTTTTTCTTACATTCAATATCTGAAAGGTAGGTTCCTGATTATGCTAGATTCAGCTTTTCGGATTTAGATTTGCGCGCAGATTCTGTTTCTTATAAGCGGGAAAATTTTCTTTACCAAAATTTATTTTCTCTGGGAAGCCGAAGTTTCGGAGTAGATGTCATCTCAGACATTTTAGAATTACGATTAAACTGACTTTCCTTTTTGATAAATATCGGTCGATACTCGTACAAGAAGGATGGAAAAGTTACGTCTCGGTACTTTTTAAACTTGGACAAATTGCAACAGGGAATTTTGCCAGAAATTGCTCCCCGTCCCCATCATACAACTTCAATGTTTGGAATTTTTAGTACAGTAGCAATAAGGATGGATTTTTTTTAAGTTTCGCTATAACACAGCGTACAACATCCCTTTTATAGTTTGTATGTCGCTTTATTAGTTAATTCTCAGAAGTCCTCTAGATTTAGTTTACAACGAATAGGCACACACACGAGTTTAAAAGCGGTGGTGGAAGAGGGAGCTATTCAATAGATACGGGGTTCACGTCTGTGCAGTTCCCTCACGGAACGCTAAATTACATAAAATTCCGTGAATTTTACTTAAGCTCTTTTGCAACTTTGCATTTCGATGTTCTTGAAATGAGAAGTTTTTCTAATACAAATCGCATGAAGAAATTCTTGTCTATGTGCTTATTCACTTTGAATTCTTTGCTTTTGAAATTTCAGTCGTCCAAGACAGAATTGTAGCTTTTTGGTTTCAAAAAGACGAACTGGCATCGGCTTACGGCATCATCATGGCGATCGCTAGACTCGGTAGCGTGATGAATTTTTTAATAACTAAAAACTTGGAGCATCACTTTGGTTTAACCAAAACCCTTTTCTTTGGTAAGTTGACTTAGTATTTCTTCATGAATTTCTGGTGGAATCTTTCCTTAGTCTTCATAGCCATTCAGACAGAAGTCACTCGAACTTTCCATTATTGCAGGAAGCTTCCTTTCCTGCTTCATAAACTTTCTTCTCGTTGTCTGCCAAATGTCTTCAATTCGCCTTCATTGTTTGCACACTTCTTGTCTTCCACCATTTCTCTTATTCTGTATCTAAGAAAGTTAGAAACTATATATTATTTAAATATATTCTTTAGGCGCAGGAATGACTGTGGTAGGTAGCCTGCTTACAAGTCCCATTCTGGGTTCAGTCCCACTGCGGGGTACCTTGGGCAAGTGTCTTCATTAGCCTCGGGTCGACTAAAGTCTTGAGTGGATTTGGTCGACGGAAACTGGAAGAAGCCCATATATATATATAATATATATATATATAATATATATATATATAATATATATAATATATAATATATAATATATATAATATATATTTATTTATTTACTAAAAGCAGCCAAATATTATGAACAACTGTTACTCAGTTTCACGTTCCCATTTGCCGGACAGTTAAGTTCAAAATGGAACTAGCAAGTCGGCAAACCTGACAGTTAAAACTGCTTCGTAACCCCTAATCTTAGAAAACACGAGCTGAAGAGGAGCGGTAAGACGACCTACGATATATTTTAAATGAGATTTGACCAAAACAAGACCTATATACTGTCCAGATTCGGCACCCTATCACTACCGGTCACTTCCGTGATGTAACAATTCGGTGACGGATCCATTGCAAACGTGGAATTAATTCTGTTCATCTCGAAGTACATAAAAATAGTCTTCTACCTACTTTTAAGCGGTTTTAAGTTTTCTTCGCCGCGCTATTTTGCCAAATTCATGTCAACTTTAATTTGGTGTCGTCGACCAAATTACTAATTATGTCTGTGCTTCTAAGCTCGAGTTACTAATTAAGGACTCGAATAAGGAACCGAAATTAAATCTCTGCTTGAAATTACATCTCCGTTTTACAATTTTCGAATAGAACTGGTTTCTATGTCGTGAAAAAAATGGTAGAATTTTGTGTGCTGTTCATCCATTTCCATATTCTAAACCAATATTTGTATAATTCTACAGGTTTTTCTCTGTGTCTGTTCAGCCTTGGTCTGGCATTCTCATTGGCCATGTTAGAATATTCGGTGAAAGACGACGACACAGTTCCGAGCAAACCCCATAAAGTAGCCGTAAGTATCTAATCTGTATGGTCAGCGACATGTTTGATCAGTTTCCATTCTGTTCCTCGGGGTAAAACTATTTCGCTACAGCCGCATTTGTATGTGGCATCTCTTAGAAATGCCAAGTAGCATCGTACGTGTTTTTTGTCTTTGAAGGGCGAAGCTCACGGGTCCTACGGAATCACTGGACAACATAGTTGATTGGCAAGACCTTGGAGCTCCACTCGTATGCAGAGTGGAAGGAGTATTCCACACGATTTTCTTTTGGAATCGAACGTCAGTTAATTAGTTCTCAACTTCATACACAAGGCAGCTAGCTTTGCAACATGGTACCTAGTTTTTACAGCTTGACTCGCTCCACCGGCAACACTCGAAGTTCCCTTACGCAATAAATGTAAAACCATTTTCTGTGTACAAACATTCGCTCACCTTAGTTCAAGATTTGCTTTAATTGAAGAACGAAATGTCATTCCAACAACGACTTTGTAAGAGTTTTGAATTAAGATTGTTTTGGAATTCTCCAACTATTTTAGTTCAGCAGCGTTAAATGGAATTAGTAAAGTAACTGCATTGATACTGAGCGAAATATCCAAGACCAGCACAAGTCTGCAATTTAAAAGCTGGTTGCGCGCGCGCACGCATATCGTCAACAACAGTTAATGTATTTAAAAGGATTCTCTACAGTCTGTAGTAACTTCTATTTGGGATTCTGTCTGACCCCGTGTTTTATATGTATTTCTGGTTTACCTTGCTGTAAGAGCGAGTTCTCCTCTTATTTGCCAAATGCAAATTAGTACTGATTGCAAAGCAGAATAATTAATTTACTTATATTTAATTAACGGGGAAAGCCTCTATGCCGGAGGTTCTCAAAGTGGGCACTATTGCACCCTGGTGGACGTTGACAGGATCCAGATGGGTGCTGGTGACTAAAGGGACGTTAGGAAAATATGAGAAAGGCAGTGGATGAGGGGACGCTTATGAATTCCTATCATACTATTTGATAATTATAATATTGTGTACAAATTATACATCTCAAATTTTGATTTATACTTAAAGATAAGGGGGTGGCGCTGAGAATCTGATGTAGCCATGAGTGAGGTGCTGAATGTGGCCATGAGGAGGGGGCAGTTGCCTCAAAGGTTTGAGTCTGCTTTATGCTGTAGCTCGAATCCGTTGCTTGAGTGGAATACATGGGACAGTGTAGTTAACCATATGCAAAATATGGGACGGTTGTGTCTGCAACGTTTTGTTTTTATTATAGGTATGCTCATTCACTATTAACCGACGGTTAAACAACTACGCATCTATATCGCAATCTATAACTGGCTGACATTTTGTTTTCCTTTCTTTCCAGTCGATGCGTGATTTGAAACAACTATCTTGTCTTTACTGGTTGATAAACATCTCTAGATTATTTTTCTTCAACGCTGTCGTTCAGTTCGTTGTGGATTCCACGTGAGTAATTTTTGTTTCCTCATCACACAACACGGAAACATTCTTAAATGTTTCGAGATGAAAGAATCTGAATCTAGCCAAAAGTGGATCGGTAGAAGAGACGAGGCATCTCGTTTAACAATGCTAAGATATGAAAGGATGTTGGGTGGAAGACTATAAACTACCACCGCCATCATTCAAAGTAGATTAAACAGCCAAGATATTCGGTCCATTTTACCAAATGGACATTCGACTTGGGTCCCATAAAATATTGAACTTTAGCATAAAGTGTTCATACTACACACAGGATACCCCGATCATCCTGGTTCGGTACCCACAATTTCTTTCTATTTAAGTTTTAGTCAATTTAAATTTTGAATTAGGTTCTGCTGATTTTTTGAGAACATAATTAAACGCTGCGAATATAATTCTGATTAAAATTTCCTTCACAAACAAAGTTACAAGTTTGTTACTGAAAAATAAGCGAATTAGATTTATCCATTTACGGGAAAAAGACGAACTAGAATTAGATTTAGATTTTGAAGTCCGATAAATTTTAAATCAAAGCGCTCTCCGATTCTGTATGATGAATATCACAGTGAGTTTAATCGGGAATAGTATCGAGGATAAGTTTTCTCCAGGCTGAGGTCAAGAAAATAAGGACAATTGAAAATGGCTCCTTTTCGAAATGCGTTGATGTTCCATTCCCAGCTATAATTGGAAATGAAGCCGTTTCAGAATTAAATCTATTTTCTGTAATTTCCTTGAATATAATCCGTTCGTATTTCGCGATCGTTCTGACAAAGCTGACTCGAAAGACTAAACATGAGCGACATTGAATGGTAACGTTGTAGAAATTTGTGAAACTAAAACCTATCGAACGCTCATTCATCTCAAACGAGATGGGATCCAATTAAGGCATGTATGGATCACTGGTCTGGAGGAACTCGCTACGGTGGGATGTACGAATGAATATATACAATCAATAGATTAAGGAAAAGGTACAGAGTGCGCCTAAAGTCCCGCACCAAAACATTTGCCGTTATGTGCATATACACTGGCCACGTGGCGTTAATATTGATGGTTAACTGTATTTTAGATAAGTGTACAAAATAGAGTACATAATTAACACACACATTCACACACTTCCCTTGTACACGCGCACGCATATACTCACAGTTGAAATGCTAATGTTTTCACCCCTTCCTTCCTTAATCTATCACCTTTTCTCTCATTGTTGCTTTCTCACTCCTTCGGGGCTATTACTCTTTCACTGAATTAGTATTTTTCTCTTCCGCGTCCAGCGTGATTCTGGATATCTATATAATAATGAATAGATGAGAGAGAGGTAAGACCTGGCATGCAAAAAATAGCAGCCAAAATATGCAACCAGACCATTGAAATAGTTCGTCTCATAAAAGCAATATGCAAGAGAACATAGCAAAAATAAAACACAAAGAAATTAACATTCTATTGCAATTTCGGGATTAGGCAATAAAATATACCTCTTCCTTCATCAGGAATGCATACAAATAGCCAGCCATACAACACAGAAATTTTACTTAATTGCTTTCGTAAAGAAAGTCCTGCAAAAGCCTTGTTACATTTCTATTAACAGGTCAATCGAATTTTGTGTATAAATGCGTGCACAGCAATTTATAAGACTAATCTGAAATTCCCGCCATGAAAGGAACGACAAAGAAAATAAATATTGATTTAGAAAAGTAGTTAAAAACTATAGTAAGGATGCATATATTGACTAGATTAATGAAATTACTCAGACAAAATTACACCAAATACTCGTCATACAATGAAGTAATCAATGAATGAGGCGAGTAAGAC